>MNCI01031359.1:507503-534900 GCA_015680685.1 Gnetum montanum
AACCGCATGCCGCAACAGCACACACACATACTCACATTAACTACTGAGTTTATTTGGAGGTATCTAGGCCTTGGTGTTGCCAGAGACTAGTAGGCACCTAAATCCTATTCGAGGACACTCGTTGGCGGTTGCGTCCCAAACGGTCGCCAACAGTAATGACCTAGCCTACATGGCCTACAAAAACCAACATACATGCAAGAAAAATGCAACAATGGCCACAAGCATAAAAGCAACCAACCAATGCCCAATAGCTAAGCAACCCAAGGGCCCAGCTCATAAAGCTACCAACTCTAGTGCCAACTCACCTACATCGGCAAGGGTTGCCCCAAGGCCCAACTTTGAGTGCAAGGATCACTCAAAGTATATACCACTACCGATGGAACCCTCTAAACTACTAGAGCAACTATTGAAAGCTAGGTAAATCCAACACAAACATGTATCAAAGATTTCCTACCAAAAACATGACAAGTACTACAAACTACTAAGGAACCCCACCTCAGCAATACCAAATGAGCCCTCAGTCCCACAACACTTCAAGCTAGACTAATACTATCATTACCACCACATGTCTTGTCATAGTACGAAAAACTATCATGCTTTGTAGCATGACCTACAAAGAATGATAGAATGGGACCAACTAGTGCTCAACACAACAAGCCAATCCAATGTAGACAATGCCCCCTATGTCATAAACTCCATTAGAATAGGTGTCAAGTCCAAACCTATGTAACAACCTTTTGTAATTTGCATGCCTCCTAATAAGGAAAGGATCCCCTCAGCCTCCACAAGCAAGAGGCCTTCCTTTGTTATCAAAGTGCCACCTCAAGCATCCACAACATCCTTTATGGTTAAGGTTCCACAACAACCATCCTCTAAGATGTTAAACTAGCATGATGCAACAACAACAACTACTAAACAACGTTTTGTCATTAAGGTGCCACAACAAGTTGGCCCTGCAACAACTCCTAAACCATCATTTTTCATAAGAGTGTCATAATGTTATGGCCCCTCACCTACTTGAAGCCCAACAGTGGGAAACATCTCAATCTCTCCTCCTTCAAGGGCTAACTCCATTAGCAACCTAGGTAGGCCTACCAAATGACAACGCAAGAGAATGAACAAGTGCCTCGTGACCCTCATGGCTGAAGCAAAGACTATAACTAGCAAGCAACAACTAAACGCTAGGATCCCTGCCCCCAAGCAAGCTAAGCAACCTAATCCCAAGTCCCCTTAATGAGAGATCTATCTCTCAAGCTACATGGAGGAAGTCAAGGCCAATACAACAATTGATGGCAAGGACTTTGTAGTTGCACTAACCCAAGTGAAACAAACACTCAAGAAAAAGAACACAATGTTGAGCTTATATGACCTAGTCGTGACCTCATCTACTCACCACAAAGCCTTGGCCTAAATGTTGACCTCCATTCTTGTTACAAAGGACATCCCTATAGAGGAGGCATCCATCTATACAATGATGTTTCCCCCTACACCACAAGAATCAGGTTCAAGATCCCTATTGTTTCATGATGATGTGATCAAGGTTAACCTCAAATGAGTAGAGGTCACTATAACTCCACTGTCCATTAGCATATGTGTTGGGCAGTGCACCATTTGTAGAGTGCATGTCAATTATGGTGTAGCAAAAAACGTAGTCCTATACTTTATCATTGACAAGCTAGGCTTAGCACCAAAAATGCATGTCTAAAATCCCTCAATAGATCACATGTCACCATTAGGGGTACAATAAACTTGGCCTTCGTGGCAAGAGAAAACTTCCCCACTAGCATAGATTTCACTATCATAGAAGAGATGCTAGGCTTCAACTTGATCCTAGCTAGGCCTTAGCTAGCTCAACTATAGGTAGTCTCCTCTCCCATCCACCAGGAAGTTCACCTTCCATATGAAGGTGGTCAAGTTATCATCCATGGTGATAACACCTCCTCTCCAACTATCCACAACATAGACATGGAGTAAGTGTCAAAGGTGGAATTTCTTGGTGATGCACCTACGACAACCAATGTAATGCCTAAGTCTAACACACCCGAACAAGTGGTTAAATCCAATAGCCTCCCAGAGGATCCTAAGCCTTGTGCACCCCCTAATCCATGCCCAGTTAGGAACTAACTTCATGACCAAGACTTTTCCTTGGCCAAAAACATACTAAGCGCTTGCTTACCCCCTACCTCCATGGGGCATGCATTTTTGGTTTTTGCTTGCATGGCATTTTTTCATGCATTTACATTTCACCTGCTTACCTAGTTTACACACTAATTTCCTTTGTTTATGCATTCTACTTTGTTTACACATCCATCCACTTAGCTTACACATTGCATTTGAAAAACATTAAAAACACTTGGCTAGAACAGGCCTTAAACTAGCCCACCATCCAAAACAGCCTAAAACTATCGCTTTTTGCATTGCTTTCCTTTCATTTGTGCATTTTAACTCTGTTTATGATGGGTGCCACTTGATGTTATTTTTCTAGTTGACTTTTGCAAGATCTTCTAAGCACATAGCATGACTACACATGTAGCATCGCACCTCACACAAGCAAGGTAAGAACCCATCTACCATGATGTAAAAAATTGGCACAGATAGTCTGCTATGACTATAAACTGGTGTAGCAGTCCCCTATGACTATCAACTAGCATAGATCATCTTTGGATCATGATGTTAAACTGGCACAACACCCACTGTCCTCTACGACATTAAACTAGCACCCAACAATCTACTAGGACTATAAACTAGCATATCACGATCTGCCAAGATCTTAAACTGGGTTCATGATTTACCAAGACTTTAAACTGGCATTTTGTTGATTGCCATTGGTAAAACCCTTGGGGCACTCACAGCATCATCGCCTCCCACCATTTTGCTAATCATTTGGAGCACCTACCATTAGTGTAGCCTTCAGAGAACTCATAGCATCATTGCCTTGGCACTTTCACTAGCTTCCTGAGCACTTATGACTGGTGTATCATTTGATACATTTGTAGCATCGTCACATCTACAATTTGCACTTGCATTTCATGTTTTGTGATTTTTTTTTGTTTTCTTGGAAATATGTTTATAGGACAAAGCCTTGGAGGCAGTCATGCAAAGATGCATCTCATCGTAGCAACAAGTCACCACATTGCTCTAATGTGCATGATTGGACTAGTTAAGCCACTCAAGAGTGCACATCCCCCTCATCCCATTATAGCCTATGCATATTCACTCCTTCATCCCAATATCCTCTCATCCTTTGCATATTCATGATTGCAAACCCTCTGATGCATATGCACTGTGACATACATGGCATTCTCTTCATGTCAACCATAGAACCCATGGTAGACATAATGCAACTCATCCCATGGGTAACCTCTATTGGCTGGTCAAATCCCAAGCAAATGTAACGCAAATCATTCTTGGGAGTAAACACCTATCCTACAAACACAACGTGATTGCATCAAAAGAAATCCCATCTACTTGATGGCCAACTTGCAGCTAGCATTCAACAGTAAGTCGAACCCAACAAAGGTTTTCCTTGTAGCAAAAAAATGGAAAAAAAAAAAGAAAAGAGAAAGAAAGAAAGGGGTGAAGCACATACCCAAGCAAATTGACAATTTTGCAGCTTTGCAACTAGCCTAGCCTTGGATTGACTTTGACTCTCATAAGCACTTTGATGAGAGGTCAACATTTCAAGGACAAGCCACTTCATGCCATGGTTACCATCAATTGTGTTAACTTCACATCTTGCATCAAGATACACTGTTTACATTTTATTTCCTCCGTTTTCATTTCATATCCCTAGCACATTGCCTACACACTTTTCCCAAGCATCCCTTATCCATAACACTCTTAAGCATGGTGAAATGACACCTGATCAAGTACTAACGAGTGATGTTGTCACCACATCTATTGTGGTGTTTTATAATTCTTTATCAATGTCTCTTGGGCCACTTCTCCAGATGTCAACAAAAGGGGCCATTGAAACACCACAAAATTTTAGGTCTCAACATCTTGATTGCAAATTTTTCTAAGTGTCAAAATGATGGCACTTTTCCCAAATTTTTCTAAGTGTTGAGTGTAGTCAGCTCCAACTACCATATTTGCAAAACTTTTCTAAGTTTCAAAACGATGGCACTTCCTACAAATTTTTCTAAGTGTTGGTGCTACACTCCACAGTGTAGCTAGCGTAGCATGCATGAATGCCTATTTGGCAAAACTTTTCTAAGTTTCAACAATAATTTCATGAAAATTTTTCTAAGTGTTGTGCTATGCTCCCATTTCCCTTGCTATGCTCTAGAACATAGCTAGTGTAGCCAACACAGGACACCAATTTTGCAAATTTTTTTCTAACTACTAAGTTACACATCCCATGTGTAACACAGGACAACTATAGCAACCTATAGAATTTTCTAAGTGTTGTGTTATGCTTCCATTTCCCTTGCTATGCTTCAAAGCGTGGCCAGCATAGCACACCTTTAAATGAAAAATTTTTCCTAAATGTCAAGTAAGAAATTGTCAAGCTAGCTCAGCATGGAAGAGGCATTTAGTAGATTTTCTAACTCCTAAGGCTACTCCTCTTGCTATGCTCCAGAGCATAGCCAACATAACAAGAACAAGGATTACAGTCTTCACCAAATTCTTCTAAGTGTCCATGCTATGTCCTATCCCCAACCAGCATCCTGTGTCCTACACGTAACATGGGACAAGCATAGCAGCCAGTGTCCTATGTCCTACATGTAACATGGGATGAGAATAGCGGCTAGAGTTAGAAAATTTTTAAACTTTTTTCGGTCACCTCCAAACTTAGAAAGTTTTTTGAATTTTTCTTGTTGTCCCACCTACCACACTACCACGTGGTACTTGATCCACATTTTGGGCTAACCATAGTCCTATAAATACCCCTACACCCAAATGTTTTGGGGTTGGGTTTGGCTTTCATTTTTCACTAGTGGGGTAGTTGGAACATTCATTTGACATTTGGCACTTTGGCATCTTGGCACTTAGCTCCATGGGCAAACAAGACCCAAAGAACACTGCATTGGCAGAGAGGCATAGCTATACTACATGATACACCATAGCCCTGTCGCAACCCTACAGAACATCACATGGTACAACATGAAGACCAACCCGACAGGCATAGTTCATCACAGCAATCACCAAACTTCACAATCCAACACCACCGAGACTGTGACTACACTCCCACTACGTCTGTTGTACACTATGTACCTTTTAAGACCCTTTTGGAATTAGCTACACTCCCCCTTTTAGGGCGATGCACTTCTATTCACAAATTTTTTTACATTTCTCATTGGTATTTAGCATAACACTTGTATTTTCTCACTTTTTCATACATATTTGCTCATTTACATCATTATTCTTAGGCTAGAACACCCCGCTACGCTCTAGCTTAGCCAAACTCGATGCCTATGTGTAACATAGTATAAACCCTTCTCACACACCATCATTTTAACACCACATAAGTCGCTGTCTGATCGACAAGACCATTTAGGACACCTTGTTTCCATTTCCCAACATGGCTCTCACACATATTTAGGTTAGACTGTACACTCACAAACCTCTCAATGTTCTAGCCACCGACGTTTTCAGATGTTACAAGGCCTTTTATGCCCTTGCATAACTTCAAACCAAAGAGTTCATAGGCTCCATGGATGATTAATGATTATGAAAGGTTAAGTACAAAAAATTGGAAGAGACTACCTAAGAATTTTGACATATCAAATCAGAACATTGAACAAGAACATGAAACTAATAGTGAGGTGAGACATGGAAAGCATAGATGGATGAGAGAGAGTGGAATGGAGTTCCTGGTTAAGGTCACATGAAGTCCCTTATGAATTTTATAGTTAAATGACTTAATAACATTCATCCTTAGTCTAGACCAAAACCAATCACATTCAGTGACTTTGCATCATCATTCTAAGACTAGTCCATCTCCCTGAAACATAAGAGTACATCCACAGAACAACCACCGTTTATTATTAGATAAGAAAAAAAAGTAGGAAGTGAGGAAGGGCCTTAGTTAGAGCATACCTTCAAGCATGGGTAACAAGTCTTTCTAGTCCCATAACCAGTGCTTATAGCCCATTTATTTTATCTAAGGATTGTGCTTTAAATTCCCATTATTATTTTTATGAGAACCACACTATGCACAAATGTATTTAACTTCATTTTATTTGTCGACACGAAATCATAAGAAATCCATGAAAACACACATACACCTAGGCAAACAAAAAGGCACAAAGAATACCAAATCCCCTTGAAGTCACACCCTATTCAAACCATTGAATCCTTTCCAATTCTAGAAACTACCAAAGTCACAAATTTGTTAACGTTTCATTAATGAAAAAGGGATTGCATGTTTCCAAAACAAAGAAAACCATAGAGTTTGTGGATGGGTGGATGTTGTGACTCACTGCCTATTGCATGAAAAAGAAACCATGTCCTAATCATCCGTAATGAAATTCAAAGCTAGAATCCAAACACCAACAATCAAATGACAAACTAGTATATACCACCATCAAGTAATGCATTACCACTATGTCTGGAACTTATTAACAAAAATTTAGAAAATCACATCAAAATAGAAAAAATATAAAATAAAGTGTAAAATATTAAAGAAATAGAAAATGTACTAATGATGGTGTAAAAAAATTAGAAAAGATTAATAACATGAAAATAAGAAGATGTAAAATAAAGAATGTGCAAAACAAGAAGTTGTAAAACAAAAAAATTTGTAAAACAAAAATGGTGAAAAAATAAGGAGTCACTTATATGGTTAGCATGGGCAGCCATCTCTCCCATGACTAAGTTGAAAGGATGAGATCTAAAATATGGAGTGTGGTTATCCATCTGATGAGGCATTTGTTGTATTTGCTAACTTATGCTCATGGAAAGGTTTAATTTGTTGGATGTTGACTAGTTGTTTCTTGTTTAGGCTCTCAAGTTTGTAGATCATCATGGCCCTAGAAGAAAAAGTTTTGTAAATTATGTAAGGTCCTTCCCACAATGTTTAGAACTTAGTTCGTTGAGGTGCATGTGTGGGGTTCTAGTATAGAACCTTATCTCCTAGTTGAAATTTAACTTTTCTAATTTTAAGGTTATGGTACTTTTATTGTAGGCCTTGTGCAACTCATTAGATGATAGGGCCACCAATTGATTTTCTTCTAGCAAGTTGAGATTCATTAGTCTTTCTTTTTTATGCTAGACTTAACTCAAGGTTGAGGTCACAGGTTGTTCAAAGTGTACAGAGCTCAGATTGAATAGGAAGTGTTGGTAATTTTTTGTACACAAGCTCATAGGGAGAATAGCCTATAGGAAGTTTCCATGTTGAGAGGTAGGCCCAAAGGGCATTGTTGAGTTTTTTTTCCAGCATTTCCTATATTTGCTAATAGTTCTTGTTAGAATCCTTGTGATTTCCCTATTGGTAACCTTAACTTGACCATTAGCTTAGGGGTGGTAGGGTGTTGTGAGTTTATGTTCAACCCCTAAGCATTTTATGAGCTTTTGAAAAGTAGTGCCTATAAAGTGAGTTCCATTATCACAAATTAATGCATGTGGCACACCAAACCTATTTACAACATTTTGTTACATAAACCAAGCAATAGTAGAAGATGTGTAGTCAATGACGATTGCTACTTCTACCCATTTTGTATAATAGTCAATAACAACTATGATGTATGCTTTTTTATTTGACATGGGCATGATGGGACCCATGAAATCAATGCCCCATATGTCAAAGGGTTCTAGTGATTAAATCCATTGTTGAGGTCCCTCCATTCGAGCAATCATTCTAGCATCTCGTTGGCATTGTTCATAAGAGCAAACATAATGATGAGCATCCCTGAAGATTATTGGCCAATAATACCCTACCATTAGGATTTTAATGGGTGTGTGCCTCCTAGCATAGTGTCCTCCATAAGGACCTTCATGAGCATATTAGAGAATGTGCAATTGATTGACATCAAGGACACACCAATGAACCAAGCCATCAGTGCACACCTTGTAGAGATGTCCATTGATCTCCATGAAGTGTTTTACCTAGTAAAGAAACTATTTTTGTTTTCGATGATTCAACCCTTGTGGCATCTCTTGGGTAAGAAGATAGGTGAAAATTCCATCATACCATTTAGGCTCATTGGGCAATTGTTTAGTTATAGCCCTAGCAAAGAGGAGTTCATTAGGAAACATATCAGATAGTGGGTTTTCTTCCTCTTTGTTGTCACATCACAACCAAGACAAGTGATCAGCGACCACATTCTCAGTGTCCTTTTAATCTACCATCGTAAGATCGAATTCCTGCAAGATCACCAACCACCGTATGACACAAGGGCTCACTGTTGGCTTGTTCATTAGGAAGCAGATGGCACTATGATCCATGTGCACAAACACCTTGTATCCAAGCACATAATGCCTGAACTTCTCTAGATCAAACACCAAAATCATCAATTCTTTCTTTGTAGTGGTGTAATTTAGTTGTGCACCCACAATGCTTTAGCTAGTGCTGTGGATGTAGTATGGATGCTTCTTGTCATACATCTATGTAAGAACAGCTCCCAATGCATAATTTGATGCATCCTTCATGACATGAAATGGTCTGAACTAGTCAGGTTCTTGTAGAATTAGAGTTTCTACAAGTTTCTCTTTTAGATATTGGAATGTTTTTTCACATTCCATGATCCAAACAAATGGAGCATCTTTCTTTGTCAACTCCACCAACAACCTTGTGATCTTAGAGAAATCCTCTATGAATCACTGATAGTAGCCAATATGTCCAAGGAATGATTGAACATCTTTGATAGTTTCTAGTTGGTAGGTTATTCCTTGGATGATCCTTATTTTCTCAAGGTCTATCTCAATTCCTACTTGTGATATTTTTTGCCCCAATACAATGCCTTCCTAGACCATTAGGTGACTTTTTTGCCAATTAAGCAGCAATTTGGTTTCAACACAACATTTTGTCACTTGCTCAAGGTGGTTCAAGGCTTGCTCAAATGTAGCTCCATAAGTGGAGAATTCCTCAATGAAGACTTCCATATCCCTTCCTATTTGATGTTGAAAAATGCTCAAAACCAAGTGTTGGAATGTAGCAGGAGCATTACATAGACCAAATGGAATCTTGCGAGATGCAAAAGTCACCCAAGGATTCATGAATGTTGTCTTCACCTGGTTCTCTGGTGCAATTTGAATTTGGTTATAACTATTATAACCATCTAAAAAATTGTAGTAGAAATGCCTAGATATTGTGTCTGACACCTAATCAACAAATGGAAATGGAAAATGATATTCGAATGTTGTCATATTTAGCAACCAAAAATCAATGCAAACCTGCCATTTTCCTCCTTTCTTTGATACAATCATGAGTGGGATAACCCACTCACTATCCACAATGGAATAAATGAACCCCACCTTAAGGAGTTGTTCAATTTCCTCTTTGATGATCTACTTCAATTTGGGATTAAATTGTCTCTATGGCTATCTCTTTGGCTTCATAACCAGAACAATGTAGATATGCTGCTAGCATATCCTAGGATCAATCCCTATGAGTTCAAGATATGACTAAGAAAAATCTACTAAGCATTTTTCAACCACATTCAATAGCATATTTTTGTGCTCTAGAGCAAGATTTGCATTAATTATGACCAACTTTTCATTTTTAAAAAATACATATTCCATTCCAACCTATATCATTTTTAGTTCAAGGGGCTCTTGCTTGAACTTTTCAAAAATCTCCAACTCTCCCTAATAATTATGATCATTTGAATCATTAGAGAGTTGGTGATGAACTTGCTCTAGTTCATCCATACCTACGACATATGTGCATGTCAGGCTCTCAGTCAATTTCATGCAAAGTGTGTTGCTCTCAAAATCAATGGTCAGCCATTAGGTGCCCTCCTATTTTGTGGCTATTGCATATAAACATCTTTGAATTTGTACCTCTGGTGCACATTGCTTGTATGCAAAGATAAATGGTTGTTTTACAACCTAGAGTTTCTACACACAATTGCATCCTATATCATTGTACATGATGCATGGAACTCACTTCTTCTTGATCTTTCCAAATGCATTTTCTTTGGATATTTCTAGGAAAAGATCTATGATGCCCATTCTTCCATCAATGATGCTAATTCATGCCCTTCCCATGATGATTGGAAAATCCCCTTTGCAGTTCTCCACCTTGATCACTAGAAAATCATCAGGATAAGACCACCCATAGATAGTGATCACAATGTCTTCCACCAGTCCTAATGAAATAGTGATGGAATAGTCTACCAATTCTAATTTAATATTGCTCTTCTTGAGAGAGGAAAGTTCCATGCACAAGGACCCATCCCACTTTCTTGAACACATCCTAAACACATATAGTATTGTTGGGCTACCAATCGTTAAGTGTTGCAAGGTTACCAAGCACTATATGTATGCTCGAAGTGGTTGTGCTTGTGTTCATTAACAACTAGAAATTAATTGCTTAAGTTTAAATGCATTAAAGTAAAGTGCATGAAAGTAAATTTCATTAAAGGAAATATTAATCTATTCTTAGTATTGTAAGAATTGTCAAAAGGGTTTGTTTTTATTCCTATCACACTGCTACACTCAGGCACATTAATGTTCGAACAAAGATCCATACACACTCAAACTCCTGCTGCAAGCACTTCAAAAATATTCTAACTCTAGAGAAAATAAACTAAAAGAGCTTTACTAATCTAAGCAGAACTATGAAAAAACTATCTAAAAATCATGAGCCCAAGCATTATATTTATAGGCTAGCATATACCCTATGATATCATATATCCAACATGGCATCCTAGGCTTCGACATTGAGTATTCGATGTCATGGCTCTGATATCGGGTATCTGATATTGAAGCATGTTAAAACATGACTCATCACTAATGCATGTTTCCCTATGGTGTCACACTCACAAGAGTCTCGGGTGTACATGCTAAATCCATGACTAACACAGAGGCAAGCACCTATATAATTACCTTATCCTCAAGGAAATGCAAGGCAATTCTACTAGCAATGACAAGCTTACTATCCAAGTGGAGCTCCACCACAACAATATGAACAATATCAACAGTGACACCAACCACAGTCATGGGGAATGCCACCTCCAAGATAGTAGTACCCTTATAGGCAACCAGATCCATATGGATACTATGTTTAGCAACCTATTTCTCCATGAAGCTTTGCAAGCCATGCATCATTCCAGCATCACCATTATCCCCTAGAGTATCATCAAACTAATTCACCATCTACGTAAAGAAATCACCCATATCCATACCACGCTCCACATCCCTCTACCCTCAACATAGTTACCTCCTGCTTCATCCATGCAAGATGAAATTCCCCCACAGTCATAGCAACAAAATGCTACGAGGGTTGTAAATTTACAACCTGACTTCCAACCAAATGGTTCGAACCAATAAATGACCATTTTTCTAACCCAAAAATCCTCCCAAACCCTCACAACCTAATGCAGCTAGTCACCTTGTATCTCCAACATCCTCATCCTCTACATCAAACACATTTGAGCACTCTTCAAACTAAACACTACCTTAGATCTCTACTATGATTCTAACTCATGTTGTTTCTAATTGGATCAAAGTTGGTAATCTTCCCACAAAACAATCTGACCCAGGAAGGCTCTTCTTGATTTTGGTTATAATGAGCCATATTTACTTACATATTGTTGGACATGAGTCATGCAAGGCTCTTCTTGATTTTGGTTACAATGTCAATCTCATCTCCCATGACATGTACAAGGATTGAAACCTACCACCTCTCAAGAAGAGCAACATCCATTTGGAATTGGTAGATCAATCAATCATGGTCCCTTTGGAATTAGTTGAGGACATCATGACCACAATTTCTAGGTGGTTCTATCTTGCTAATTTTCTAGTGATCAAGGTTAAAAACTAAAAAGGAGACTTTCCTATCTTTATGATACATGCATGGTTAAGCACTATTGATGCACAAATGAGAATTAGGGACCTCTCCTTGGAAATCTCCAAGGAAAATGAATTTTGACTGCTTGAGAATAAGCAAGTTCCATAAATCATGTACAACGATAATCGGTGCAAATGCATGTAGAAAGTATGGTCTATTAATACTACATTAATCAAAGCATGCAATCAGTGTGCATAAGAAAAAGATATCCAAAGGTGCTTATATGCAGCAACCACAAAATAAGAGAGCACCCAGTGGCTAATAGCTAACCCTGATAGTAACACACTATACATGGAACCTACTGAGCACTTGACATGTGCCTATGTCAAAGGCATGAATGAACTTGAGCAAGTTCATTACCAACTCTCTGATGATAAAGATGCTAATACCTATTTGGAAGACTTGGAAATCCCTAATAATTTCAAGAAAGAGCCCCTAGAGTTAAAAGCTCTACCAACCAACATGGAGTATGCATTTTTAAATAATGGCAAGCTAGCTATCATTAATGTGAATCTTATTCCTAAACAAAAAGACAAGCTATTGCAAGTGGTCAACAAATGGCCAACATTCATTGCTTGGTCATATTCTGAGCTAACTAGAATCGATCCAAGGATATGCTAGCATTGTATCTACATTGACCCAGCCATGAAGCCAAGAAGGTAGCTACATAGGCAATTGAACCCCTAGTTAAAGTAGATCATCAAGGAGGAAATAGTACAACTTCTCAAGGTGGTGTTCATCTATCTCATCGCAGATACTGAGTGGGTTATCCCACTCATAATGATGCCAAATAAATGTGGCAAGTGATAGGATTGCATTGACTTTAGGCTATTGAACATGGAAACATTTAAAAATCATTATGCATTACCATTTTTGGACCAAGTGTTGGACACTATCTCTAGGCATTGTTATTATAGCTTTTTGGATGGTTATAGTGGCTATAACCAAATCCAAATTGCACCAAAATATGAGGCCAAAATAACATTCATGAGTCCCTAGGGAACTTTTTCATATTGCAAGATGCCATTCGATCTGTGTAATGCTCCTGCAACATTTCAACACCTAGTCATTAGTATTTTTCAACAATAGATTGGTAGCTAGGTAGAAGTCCTTATGGATGACTTCTCACCTAAGGGGCTACATTTGAGTAAGCCTTAGATCGCCTTGAGCAAGTACTAAAAATATGTGTTAAAATAAACCTTAGGCTTAATTAGCAAAAAATCCATCTAATGGTCTAGGAGGGCATAGTGCTACGACACAAAATTACTCAAGCAAGGATTAAGGTAGACCTAGAAAAGATAAGGGTTATCCAAGGAATCACAAGCCAACCAAAGAGAGTCAAAGACGTCTAATCATTCCTTAGACATACAAGCTACTACTAATGGTTTATAGAGAATTTTTCTAAGATTGCAAAGTCATTGGTTAAGCTTAAAAAGAAACATGCTCCATTCATTTGGACCAAGAACTGCAAATATGCATTCCAACAGCTAAAGGAAAAACTCATAGAAACTCCAATTCTATGGGCACCAGACTAGTCTAGACCATTTCACATAATGACCAATGCATCTAATTATGCCTTGGAAGTCATGCTTATGCAATTGGACAATAAGAAATGTCCATATTACATTCACTATGCAAGCCAAAGCATTGTGGATGCATAGTTGAATTACACATCAAGTGAGAAAAAAATAATGGCAGTGGTGTATGCTCTTGATAAGTTCAAGCACTATGTGCCTGGCTATAAGGTGTTTATGAACACAGATCATAATGTCATCTACTTCCTAATGAACAAGCCACCAATGAACCCTTGTATCATACAGTGGCTCATAATCTTGCAGGAATTCAATCTCATAATGGTAGATTGAAAAGGAACTAAGAATGTGATTGCTAACCATCTCTCTCAGTTAAGCTGGGATAATAAGGAGGAGAAGAGTCTACTCTCTAATCAATTTCTAAACAAACTCCTCTTTATAGGAGTAGTAAATGAACAAATTCTTGCAAAAACAAAATGGTATAATGGCATCCTTACTTACATTCTCATCCAAGAGATGCCATAAGATCTAGACTTTAGGAAGAAACAATAGTTTCTTCATCAGGAAAAGTACTTCATGGAAACAACAGACACCTTTACAAGGTGTGCACCAATGGCCAAGTTCATTAGTGTGTCCCTAATGTAGAATAATTTCACATTCTCCAAGATGATCATGAAGGCCCTTGTGAATGCCACTATGCTAGGAGACACATGGTCATAAAAATCCTGATGGCAAGATACTATTGGCCTATGATATTCAAGGACACCCACGAGTTTGTTCAATTTTTTCAATGCTATCAACAACATGGAGGGTCCTCAATAGTGGATTCAACCATTGGAGCCCTTTGACATATGGGGCATTGACTTCATGGATCCCATCACACCCATGTCCAATGGAAAGGCATATATCATCGTAGTAGTCAACTACTGCATCAAATGGGCAAAAGTAGTAGTCATCACCAACTATACATCATTCACTGCCACTAGATTTGTATAACAAAATGTTGTAAATAGGTTTGAGATGCTACGTGCACTAATTTTTGATAATGGAACTCATTTTACAAGTGCCATGTTTCGAAAACTTATGCAACACTTGGAGGTTGAACATAAATTAACAACACCCTATCACCCCCCAAGCCAATAGTCAAGTAGAGGTAACTAACAGGGAGATCATAAAGATCCTAACAAGGACCATAAGCAAATATAGGAGAGACTGGAGCATAAAACTCAATGATGTCCTCTAGGCCTATTACTCCACATTAAAACTCCTTATTGGCTACTCTCCCTATGAGCTGGTGTATGGAAAACTTCCAACGCTCCTAATTCAATCCAAGCTTCATACACTCTCAACATCCTATGATCTAAACCTTAGCCTAATCCTAGCACAGAAAGAAAGATTAATCAACTTGAATGTCCTAGATGAAAATTGATTAGTAGCCCTATCTTTGAATGAAGTGCACAAGGCATTCAACCAGCAACATTATGACCTTAAAATACAGAAAGTAAAATTTCAACCTGCAGATAAGGTTCTCTATTAGAACCCCACACACATAATTCATAGAACAAAGTTCCAAATGTTGTGGGAGGGACTTTATATAATTGATAAAACCTTTCCTTCTAGGGCCATGACCATATACAAACCTAAGAGTCCAAATAAAAATTAGTTGATGAACATCCAACAAATGAAGCTTTTCCATGAGCTAAAGCAAGCCAATGCAATAAATACCTTAACGGATGGACAACCATACTTAATTTTTTAGATATTCTCCTTCCAACTCAGTCATGGGGGATATGGCTATCTATGCTAATCATCCATATGGCTCCTTAGTCTTTCCCTTTTTATTTTCTACATTTTTTATTTTGCAATTTATTTATTTTACACATTTTTTATTTTTCAAAATTTTTCCTATTTTACACCATCATTAGTATATTTAAATCTTTCTTAAATGTTTTAAGCTTTCTTATATATTTTCCTTTTTTTTTTCAGTGTGATTCTCAATTTTTTTCTAATAAATGTGCTTTGTGCCAACAAGAAACAATGGTGTTGTAGTTGTTATTAATGGTGATTTGTGCTTTATGTTTTGTTTGCTAATGTTTGGTTTTTATTTTTGAATTTTTGTGCCAATGGCTAAGTCATGGTTTCTTTTTCATGGAATAGGTAGTGAGTTCACGATATCCACCCATTCACAAACTCTATGATTTTCCTTGTTTTGGAAGTTTAATGCCCCTTTCATTAAATAAATTTTTAATACATTTGTGACCTNTTTTAATGCCCCTTTCATTAAATAAATTTTTAATACATTTGTGACCTTGGGAGTTTACAAAATTAATCAAATGTTTGCACAGGGTGTGACTTCAAGGGGACTCATTACTCTCTATACTCTTCTACTTCCTTGGGTGCTTGGGTGCTTTCATAGACTTCTTACCATTCCATGTCATCCAATAACAGGANATCTTCTACTTCCTTGGGTGCTTGAGTGCTTTCATAGACTTCTTACCATTCCATGTCATCCAATAACAGGAAGTCAAATAAAGTCTTTACATGGTGTGGTTCCAATCCAAAATGAAAGAAACAAAAAATAAAAGAAAAGTAGAAAAAAATAAACATGATGGAAATTCAAAGCACATCCCTTAAACAAATAAATGGGCTATAAGCACTATTTATGAGACTAGAAAGACATATTACCCATGCCTAAAAGTCCCCTCTAACTAAGGCCTTATCTTACTTCCTACTTCTCTTTTCTTCTCTTTATGGAATGGTGGTCATTCTATGGATACACTCTTGTGTCTTGAAGGGGTGGATTAGTCATAGAGTGGTAATGCAAAGTCACTGAAAGAGGTTGGTTTTGTTCTAGACTAAGGATGGATCTTCTTAGGTCATTTTAAACACAAAACTCCACAAGGAACTTCTTATGACCTCAATTTGGAATTCCATTCCACCTTCTCCATCATCCATCCATGATATTTGTAACTCACCTTACTGTCGAAGTCTATGTTCTTGATTCCATGTCTTGGTTTGATGTATTTGAATTCTTAGATAGAATCTTTTGGGTTTTGGTCCTTAATTTCCATTGACCATTAATCACCTATGAGGACCATAGACTCCATAGGTTGTGGTTATGAAAGGGCAAATAAGGCATGTGCCTTCTATGGGAAGGAACCACTTTCATATCTCTTGGTTGGGTTTGTTAAGCACCTTATCCTTAGGCATTCTTGTAATCAAAATCTTTCGTACATCCATCTTCTATATTAGACTATGTGCTCCTGTACATATTTTGTTCATTAAACACATTCTTTGTCAAATTTTTCAATTTTTGTAGCTTTCAAAGATCCTCTTCAATGATTTTATCATATTCTTTGCTTTTCTAGGACTCCATGGATCCCAAATTCATTGAAAAATTCCTTGTATTTTTTAAGATATTTAAATTTTAAAATTTTTCCTATGTGCCCTGTATATAGGGCCCCATTGGAGTAGACCCATATACAAGGCTCCAACAACATGGTGGAAAAATACTATATATAGGTGCAACCCCACTTGGAAATTTTTACATTTTCTTACAAATGCCAAGGGAGTTTTCCAAATTTTCAAAGATCAAAACCTTCCAAAGCCCATAACTTCCTAACTGTTTATCCAAATCACTCCATTTTTCAAACCTGCAGCTACCAAAGGTAAGCTCTTCATCGTGGGGGCCACAAATGTGCCAATTTTGATAGAAAATTTTTCATCATTTTTGTAACTCCCACAAAGGTTTAACTAAGAACTCAATTGTTAAACACCAAATTACAAGAGTTAAACCTTTCCAACAAGCTTTAGTAACATTTACAATAAATAATTAATAAAATAATCAATCTTCCATGGTCTAATTTTAGCCAAAGTGTAACTAACTAACAAGAGAAGGTTTTCAAAAATTTAAAGTTATACATTGTATCTACTAATCCATGGATGTTTTGTAACCATAGATGGCACCGAAAAGAAAGCACACACAGGAGGAAAGACCATATTAACCAAGGGAGAAATGGCCTAGAATGGAAAGGGGCCAATAATAGGCCTAGGATGAACCACTAGTAAGCTACACCACAGGTCCTCTTAGAGAAGAGGCTGAGGTGCAATCTATCCGATAGATTCCAAAACCAATAGCAACAATAGAACACTCCCATCAAGATAATGCACCAACACCACAAGAAAATCTCAAGGTAACTTTGATAAAAAATTCCCTAAATTAGATCAAATTAGGGAGGTCCAAAAAATGGTACTCCAAGAGTTAATCTTTGGCCCTTTCTTGGAGCAAGCACCAAAAGAAGTGCAGGACCAACTTAAGGCCTCTCCCATGTGGCCAATCATCACTTCCACCAGGAAGTGGTACATGGGAGAGACATTTTTATTCTAAAACAACAAGCAACCAAGATCCATAGTAAAAATCAAGGACATCTCAGTGTCCTACTCAACACAAGCTATTGCTACAATGCTTAGGTTGCCAAAAATGGGGGCAATTCTTACTAAGATTCCAATGCAGGAAGGCCCCAACATCAAAAAAGAATGGGTGCAACTGTGCTATGGTGTTGACCACAAATATTTTGGTGTGCTCACATTGGCAAAGAGGATCCACTACAAGATTATAGCCTTCCACCTCAATCCCACAATGAGGCCAAGTAAAATCACTACCTTCTCTACCCGATCATGCACCACTCTAAGTGGGAGATTCATTGTCAACCTTCCATAGCTAATCTATCTAGAGATGGAGAAGTGGTTTAAAGAAAATAAGCATATAAGGAAGGCATTTACCTTCCCATGCCTCATCAGAAAACTCTATTGGAGGGAAGGAATAGTCCACTACACTAATGATGTTTGCAAGCATGTTCTGGCCACTAATTGGGTCGAAATGATGAAAGACAAGATGCCTGCAATGACTATCCAAGAAAAGGAGCAACAACTACCACCTCCACTAGCCACTTAAACAACTATGTCAGACATCACTACAACCATCCAATGATTGCACGAATACCTAGAATGGCTCTTGAGTGAACAATAGCAACAAGCAGGCACAAGTAATAGGGACCCATCTATATATAGACTAGCAATGAGTCACCTAAATGAGGTGGCTTGAACAATTAGCTTGATGGGTGGAGGTGGATCTATTTTCTTAGCCCAAAGAACACAACTACCTTCAAGGTCAAATCCTAGTGCCAAAGAGATCACAATATCTCTCACAGAATAGCAGCCACTTCTAAAAATCTCCAGAAATGTTGTGACCTTCTCAATGCACTTAGAGAAATGTGAGGAGGTAACTATATTGGTGATGCAGCACTAAGGGTAGGAGATAGTAGCAGAGGTGGTTGCTAATCATATTTCCAAAATGCCCAATTCACCTACAACATCTATACTAGACACCACTGCACTCAAAGATGTGTAGACATCTATAGGAACCACAAGCATAGAACAAATGCAACACAGCACGAAGAATTTCTGCACTAGCTGGTAGGAACTAGGCAAGCACTTTTGAATATCTTTGACTTTCCAAATAATATTACTACAACCTAGTCAGAGTTACTAGAGGCAAGGGATAAGAATATCATCTTGGAGGGGCAACTTGAAATAACTAGGGAGCTAAACGAATGCTTGGCTGCTAAAGTTGCCAAATTAAAAGCCCAAATTATTGACCTTACATTTCTCAACCCAACATTGACAAGAGATGGAACTATTGAATAGCTCAACACTAGACTAGAAGGGGTTGATGGTGTAATGGAGATGGTGGTGTTCTTTAGATCCTTGGTAGAGGCCATACAACACAATATTTAGAAGGCCTTGGATTAGATCCACCAAGAGAATGTACCACAAAGAACCATCACCTATGGAATGTTGATGAGCACAAAAAAAATTAATAGACTTCATCCATCAAAAGCATGAGCAACTAGCCAGAGTAAACATAGAACTAAGGAGATTGACAATAGAAAATAGAAAACTCTCCATGGAGGAGGTTCGTGCCCTTTACCAAAAAACTACAATCAAGGTAGCCACCTAGAAATTGGAGGCTCTTAGATTTGAGAGAGTCAAAGATCATTATAGAGAGCAAGTTGCTCTATAAAAAGAAGTAAACAAAAAACACATCTAGTTGGTGAAGGAAAAAGTAAATGAAATCCTCCAACAACTCTAGCAAGGAAAAGAAGTATGGAAACCCATCATTGATGGGATAGATGCCTATAATAAGGTGGAAATTTGCATGAATGAGTTGCAAATTGATTAGATGATAGAACACATGGAGCTCACTAATCTTCGTTATGTGAATATGGCCATGTTGACTATTGGACAACTGTGATCAAACTCAAGAAATAGGTGGCTAGCTCATGCTTGTCGTACAAGGCTGAGTTCAAGCATTACAAAGACATCAAGTAGAAGCTTGCCATGGCAAATGCTAAAATTGAAGTTCTCAAGGGCAAATACACTTATCAAAGATCTACCGTTGAGAACCTGGCTAGATAAATGAACAACTACTAGGAGCTATAGAACGTAGTAAGGGTGTTCGATGTCAAACGCAAATAGTTCACTACCTAGTTTGTTAATGTAAAGGAGATGTTCCCAATAATGTCCTGTCCATGGGATATCCCCATTTTAGCCCACATTGGTGATGTTGTGTGGACTATAAATGATCCTTAGAGTGAGGAGAAGATGAAGGCATTACTAGATACCTTTCACCTTCCACTGGAGGTTGCAGCTGCAGTAGGATACCCATAACTACCTTAGCTACCACACATGCCCAAAGGTAACAAAGGTCCTTTAAAACCTCGGGAACCTCCATTGCCTAGGACTATCTAATCTTGGTTCATTAATGTGAAGGAGTTGTTCCTTGCAATGTCCTATCCATGGGATATTCTTGTACCAGTCCACATTGGTAATGCCATGTGAACCATGTATGATTCCTAGAGTAAGGAGGAGAAGATGAAAGCATTACTGGATGCTTTTTGTCTTTTACGAACAGTTGTAGTTGTAGTCAAACAGACATAACCACAACCTTAACCATAATAGCTACATGCATCAGAGGTAAGAGAAGGTCCTTCAGCATCTCAAGAAACTTCACTGCCTAAGACCGTTTGATTTTCTTCCTCATCTTCAAGCCACTAGAGGAGTTGTGTTATCAATTTTTATCATGATATTCAATTTTTTTGTCATGAACACGGATGGGTGGCAAGGTACCCCTACACTCAACCATACGAAACAAGCGTCGCATGCGCGATCCGGTCGAACTCCGCAGATGGACTAGTTGTGGCACCTAGATAGTTAGCCTTAGGTCGCAGTTCGCTGTCTTCCCATCTAGACTAGTTTTGCATATGTCACGTATGGTTTAGTCTAGATGAGGTGTATGATGTGTCCTAATCTAATGCTACTCCTGAAGTAAGTGGAAAATAATACTAACTAAGCTAAGCTAGGAGGAAAAGGTAAAGAAATCTAATCTAGCCTAAGTGCGACGAGCAACTGATTCCTTGATCAACCGTACACATCTTGGACTTCGTGCACGACTGCCACTGGGACTACCAAGCATAGGCCTAGATACGCCACTGGGATTACCAAGCGCAGATCCCAAATACGCCACTAGGTTACCAAGCATAGATCCCCCTAGCTACACCACTAGGCTACCAAGTAGTCACACTTAAATGCTCGTAATCAAGTCGTACTCGTTCCGCTTCTAGGAGTTTCAGGGTGAGCGACTAATCGCGATGAGCAACCGATTCCTTAACTAGCCGTACACACCCGTAGATGCTCGTAGTTAAGTCGTACTCACACTACGCTATGAAAGCAATAAATAACATTAATTAAATAACAATAAATAAACTAAGTGAATGCTGCAATGATGAAGTAATCTTGATCTTTATTTCCGGTCATGTGCGTGTCCAAGTATGGCACACTTGAATAAAGACACTGTACAATTACATTCACCACACTGCGGATAGACACGGGAAAAATTCTAACTCTGGAGGGATCAAACTGCCAGAGCTTCGCTACTCTAAAACTGGGATCCCCAAACAAGGAAGAGCCGCCTCTTATTTATAGATATGGCGGCGGACTACGATATCGCATACGCGATATCGTAGGGAAAGACGCGATATCGCGTACACGATATCGCGGCCAACGCAAACCGCGTCTCATCAAACACCAAATTTTATAAAAATTGTAAATCCATACACTTGGGCACTTAGTGTTTGTTTGTGTCAATTATGTGTCCATAGTTAGTCAATAATCCCACACCTTCCCAAAATTTTGTAAAGAGCTTGTTCCTTCTTTTTTTCACTTGAGGACAAGTTTTCATTCAATCATGATGGTATGCTAAATTGTTGTCACTGGACTATGTTGATGTAAGGTTTGATGCTTTGATGTGTACATGTTGATGTAGTGTCTTGTCTTGCTTATAAATATGTACTCATGAGCCACATTTATGGCGTCCACTCATTAGTAGCATAATTTTTTCTTTTGAGAGTTAAAATATTTTCTAAGTGCCTGTAGTAGGAGTGAGAAGTGTACATATCTTTATTTTTGCACTAATGTATCTTAACATCTTGGTGTGATCAATAATAAAGATAAGATTTCTTTATAAACCTTGCAACACTTAGACTTAGCTTCATGTTTACTTAATGCATTTATTACTCATGAAATTTACTTTAATACATCTAATTAATTAATTCATAGTGGATAATTAATACACATAAGTACGACCATCTCAAGCATACGCTTAACACTTGGTAATCCCAGTAGTGCTTAATGCTTAGTAGCCTAGTAGCGTTGTAACGTGTTCAGGATGTGTATGGTAGATGGTAACAAATACTTATGTTAGGATTAGCTAGGCATTAGTTAGTTACTAGATTAATTAAGCATTTAATTAATTTATTTTTTACACTTAGGAAAATTAAGAAAAAAACATAAAGTGATAAAAATCATATGTCTCAATTACCCTTAACCATACCTTTCACTTCACAAGTGAAACTAAGAAGACAACAATTACATGTGCTAAATTCACTACCTAGAGCCAATGTACTTAGAGAACTAAATTCTATTGAATTCAACAATATCTCTTAGTAAACACTAGTGATTCGTATGGTTGGGCATAAGAACTACTTATTACTCATCACTGTCTTAAACTTGCCAATCAAGGGATTTTTGGGAAAGTGTTTAATAATCTGTATGGGGCTTCTAAAGTAATGCACCATTGCCTAGCTTGGGTTTATAAATTTATTCATTACTATTTTCAACTAGACATTTCAGTGCAAAGTACTTTTCATGGCCTTTAATGCATTAATGGTTCGAAACTTCTACCTTATAAGCCACATGTCCCCTTTCAACTTTTGCATAACTCATCAAGTATCATTCAATGATGTAACAAGTCTTAGCATAAACAAGGGTCAGAACAATTCTAGATCCCCCTATTCCAATGTATTTGGTAACTACCAACTCTCCCTAAGATTCAATAGTTTCTCTGGTATCTCCTTCACCAAGGTTTACCTATTAGCAAATGTCTCGAATATCTCAAAATTCACACCCCTAATTGCCCTCTTTTTGGTGGTAAAGAGGATTTCATTCACGTGTTTTGGCAATGCTCCTTCGCAAAACACATGTGGACATGGGCCTTCATAGTGATTCCATCGTGCAAGCTTTCTTAAGATGATATTATATTTGGCTTTTTGCCTACCACTTCTGTTAATTTCAAATTTTTGTGGAAAGTTATTAGCTCTATTATTCTATATTATATTTGGAAGCATAGATGTAATGTTATCTTTCAAAGAATTGATTATTCCAATATATATCATTTAACTATTATGGAGAAATTGCAGATATTCTACCTCATTCATTTCCAAATCAATTCTCAAGCATCAAAGTTCAAGATAGATATTAATCAATTGATTCATCTCTTGTAGCTTTGGGCAAGACTTGTGAATCCAAGCAACCTTCTTCAACAAGAATCACTATACAAAATCTTCCCTTATTAAATTCAAGTGGAATTAGTACACAAAAGTCTCTCTTTATATTCTTGGGTGTTATCTTCTTTTTCTGATTTTCTGCTAACCTTTCTCTACTATCGGTTCATCCTTAGCAGATAGTAGATCCCTAGATTAGGCTCCTCCCTTTCAAGATCAATTATTTATGAGGATGTTTCCCAGAGTAACATCCTCAGTTAATTAAATTTCCCTTCTATATCTAGTCTATGTGACTTAATGTAGATTATGTATGTAATGTGGATTCTTGTGCACCATAAATCTAGAAAATAGAAATCATTATTGCTATGGCAATAAGGATATTTTCTTTTTTGTTTTTGAGAACTGGTCTAGTTGTGCTATCTTCAATTTTTCTTCATGTAACTTTTCGCTGTCTACATTGTTGGCTTGCAATAGCCTATCATTATGTAAATGTTTTCAAAGGTTAAGCACGAAAATGATAGCTTGCAATGTTGACATAGATTTCCTGCCTTTCGTATACACTTCCTTTAGTTTTTGATTATGTATAATGATTTTTTTTTAACTTGAGTAGTTTTATAGCTAATAGATGTCTATTCCCTTTGTGCATAACTAGATTTGTGAATTATGTATGTGTTTTTTCCATTTCGACTTGCATATCCAACATTCATCATTGTTATTATGATTTCTGGTGTTTTTCATGTAGACCAATGAATTAGCGTCATTCTATAGGGTTTTCTTTTGGTGCTTTGGCCTCCATGTGGGCACCTTGGGCTAGAATAATTGAACAAATTATGTTTATACAATAAAGTTGTTCAATATTTTGATAAAATTATGTTTATACCATGTTGAATTTGGTAATTTATCAATTTTATGGATATTTTTGTATATGTATGCATGATTTTCTGCATATGAATTATAACTAGTGATCTATATAATTTTGTATAATTAGAGAGCAGCCCTAACATCTTTAATTATGCAAAATTATGTCCTAAGAGCTTTTGGATCACATATGGTAGACAACATTAAAATTATGATTAATCATATGTAATATGATAAATTTTATCTCACAGGAATTTCTATTGTATTTAATATGATTAATTAGGATGATATGTTAAATTATTTTTCTTAATTTACCCACAAGGATTAAGAAAATGAATATAATTTAATAGTTTCATCATAAGGATATATGAATTTGTTTGAATTAAATTTTAGCCCACATGTGATTTTATGTCATTTGATTCATATTTTTCATGATTTACATTAGTAAACATGTCTTATGGTATTTTAACCTCAAATTTAGTGACATAAGCATGTTTAATTATGTGGTTGTACAACCGATAAGCTAATATAATTTTAAATGTGACATTCCTGAATTAAAGGGTGATAATTATAAGGTGTGGGAGGAGAGAATTCTTCTTCATTTAGGCTGGATGAACATTGATTATGTTATTCATAAGGATTAACCACCTACAGTTACAACAATCAGTCATCTAGATGATATTGGTAATTATAAAAAATGGGAGTGATCTAATTGCCTCTATGTCATATTCATAAAAACCAAGATCTCGACTAGTATGTGTGGTTCACTGGAATAGTATGACAATGTTCATGCTTTATTAAAGGCCATCAATGAACAATTTTAGTCATTGAACAAGGTGTTGGCTAGCACCGTGATAATGAAGTTCTCATCCATGAAGCTCACTGAAATTTGTGGTATGCATGATCACATCATGCAAATGAGGGATATAGTGGCTCAACTCAAAACACTTAAGGTTGAGATGTCAAAATCTTTCCTTGTGCACTATATTTGAAAGATGCTCCCACCGTAGTATGAACCCTTTAAGATTTCTTATAACACACATAAGCATAAATGATCAATCAATGAACTAATGATCATGTGTGTGCAAGAAGATGGGAGACTTGCTATGGAAGCGAAAGAGAGTGTTCATCTAGCTACACAAGGAAAGAATAAATGACAAGCCAAAGGCAAGTGGAAGGTTAAATTACCTACACAAGCTAATATTAAGAAAGAATCCAGATGTTTTTTCTACAAAAAGAAAGAGCACATAAAGAAGGATTGTTCTAAATATCAAAAATGGCTTGAAAAGAAAGGTACTCAACTCTCACTTGTTTGTTTTGAATCTAATATGATTGATGTTGCCCATGACACATGGTGGATTGATTCTGGTTCTACAATCCATGTTACCAATTCCTTACATGGGGTGAAAAACCTAAGGAAGCCAATGGGAAGTGAGTCATGCATCTATTCAGGCAACAATATGCACTCACATGTGGAGGCACTCGAAACATGCATATTAGTTTTAAGCAATGGTTTTGTTTTAGAATTGGAAAATACATTTTATATTCTAAGTTTTTCAACGAATTTAATTTCTATTTCAAGGCTTATATCATTGGAATTTTCCTTTAATTTTTTAGACACTATATTCAGTTTATATTATAGATATAAACTTATTGGAAATGGTACATTGATAGATGGTCTCTTCAAAATTAATTTACAAAATGAAACTTCTTATACTTTTATGCATGTTCATGCTAGCATTAAGAGATGTGTTATGAATGATGAATCCTCTATGTTGTGGCATCATAGATTAGGACATATCTCTATTAAGAGAATAAAGAGATTTGTAAATGATGGAGTACTTAGTAAATTAGATTTTACTATCTTTGACACTTTTGTGGGTTGCATAAAGGGAAAGCATACCAATATGCCAAAGAAAGGTGATAAGAGGAGTTTAGACATATTAGAGATCATACATATAGATATTTGTAATCCAAATATGGATGCATATGACCAAAAGTATGTCATTACCTTTATTAATGGTTACTCACAATATATGTATCTGTACCTATTTCATAACAAGAGCGAAGCTTTATATGCCTTTAAGGTGTTTAAGGCTAAAGTAGAGAAATAATGCAGTAAGAAAATAAAGATAGTGAGATTTGATAGAGGTTGTGAATACTATGGTAGATATACTGATGATGGACAAGCACCTAGTCCATTTGCTAAGTTTCTTCAAGATCATGGGATTGTTGCTCAATACACTATGCCTAGTTCTCCAAACTAGAATGGTGTGGTAGAAAGAAGAAATTGAACATTATTGAACATGGTGCAGAGTATACTTAGCAACTCCAATCTTCCTAAGTCCTTGTGAACTAAAGCTCTCGAGACGATGGTGTATATATTAAACCAAGTTCCAACCAAGGCTATCTTAAAGACACCATTGAAATTATGGAAAGGTTGGAAACCGAGTTTGTGACATATACGCATTTGAGGATGCTTGTCTGAAGTAAGAGTCTATAATCCACAAAAAAGCTAGACCTAAGGACCATAAGTGGGTATTTTTTTGGATATGTTGAATACTCTACGGGATAAAAATTTTATTACCCATCACATACTACTAGGTTTATGGAATCAAGGAATGCTAAATTCCTTGAGAATGACTTGATTAGTGGGAGTAGTAGATCTTGGAACATTTTTCCTAAGATAGATCATATAGATGCTCAACCCACTATTTCAAATGATAGACTGATTGTTATGTATAGTACACCTAGAGCACAAATGCATACTTACCAACAACCAGTCATTGAAGTTCCACAAACTGCTAATTAAGAAGTAGTAGATCTAGCTAAACAATAGACACCAGAACCTATTGAATAGCCTGTTAAACGTCATGATTCTCAAGAGAATGATGAACCAAAATTAAGAAGATCTACTAGAGTAAGGTGATCAGAAATTCCTAATGACTATATGGTGTATCTCAAATAATCTAACTACAACATAGGAGCCGAAAATGATCTTGAAACATTTTCACAAGCCATGAGTTGTATGGAATCTAACTTGTGGTATGATGCCATGAAAGATGAAATGAATTCCATGTCATCTAATGGGTCTAGGATCTTGTCATCTAATGGTGTAAAAGCCATTGGATGTAAATGGGTCTTCAAGACTA
>MNCI01031369.1:6896-28416 GCA_015680685.1 Gnetum montanum
AAACCAGACATCAACAATCACAACATTAAGCACAAACCATCATTAGTAAATAGCAACAGTGGCACTGTGTCTTGTAGAAATAAAGCACTTTTAGTAGCAAAAATAACAAAAGTCACACTTAAAAAAAAACAAAACAAAATAAAGTAAAATATATAAGAAAGTGTAAAATAATCAAGAAAAGTTCAAAGGTACTAACAATGGTGCAAAATTGGAAAAAATTTGAAAATAAAAAATTTGTGAAATAAATAACTTGTAAAATCAAAAATGTGGAAAACAAAAAGTAGAAAAACTAAGAAGCCATATGGATTGTTAGCATGGATGGCCATCTTCCCCATGACTGAGTTGGAAGGAGGAGATCTAAAAAATGGAACGTGGTTGTCCAGTTATCAAGGTGGTAGTTGCACTAGTGTGTCTTAGCTCTAGGAAAGGTTTCACTTATTGGATGTTTACCAACTACTTTTTATTTAGGCTTTTAAGTTTGTAGATTAACATGGCCCTAGAGAGAAATTTTTGATCAATTATATAAAGTCCCTCCCATAATGTTTAGAATTTTGTCTTCTGAGGTACATGTGTGGGGTTCCAATAGAGAATCTTATCACCTGGTTGAAATGTTACTTCTTGTATTTTGAGGTTATGATATTGCTTATTGAATGCCTTATGCATCTCATTCAAAGATAAGGCCATCAATCGATTTTTATCTAGCACATTTAGGTTTATCAATCTTTCTTTCTATGCTAGAATTAGGTCAAGATCTAGATCACAGGCTATTGAGAGTGTACAGAGCTCAAACTAGATTGGGAGTGTTGGAAGTTTTCTGTACACTAACTCATAGGGAGAGTAGCCAGTAGGGAGTTTCTATGTTTAGCAATAGGCCCAAAGGGTATCATTGAGTTTGGTGCTCCAATATCTCCTATATTTGCTTATGGTTCTTGTTAAGATCCTTGTGATTTCCTAGTTAGTTACCTCTGCTAGTTAGTTAGTTTGGAGTGCCGTGTGCACTCATCTTCTTCTTTTTCTACCTACTCTATTAGCTTTTGAATCTAATGAGCTGTTAGTTCAGACAATCTCCCTTGGCCATACACCTCAAGAGTTCTTCTCGTTTCTGCTTTGAGCCCATCTATGATGTGACAAAGTTGTTCCCTCTTAAAATAACCATGGCCAAGACATCGGTGTAAGAGTGAATAATATCTTCCCATAGCAGCATCAAAGGGTTCATGTATTTCTTGTTTCCATCGTTAGATCTGTCTCCTCAAATTAGACACTTTGAAGTACATCTGGTATTTGTTATTAAACAACTCTAACATTGTACTTCATTGGTAAATGGATTCCAGCTCCAAGGACTGGTACCAACTTTCAACTTCCTTGATGAGTGTCCTATGGAAGAGCTTAAGTGTATGCCATTCATTTTCTATGTTCTGTAAGGCACAAGCATCATGGAAAGCTTTAGATGTGTCTATGGATCAGGGTTGTATCCTCCTCAAATCTTGGGATATTATTCATGTCTAAGCACTTGATCTAACTATCTTTCATATGCCTGGTTGGAATTCTAAGTACCTTTGTAATGTTAAGCATACTTTTAGTCAGCAATAGAGGCTCCTCATCATGATTATGTTGATGATGTTGATGATGGTTCTTGCCACCTCTGTGTTCTCGATGGCCTTGATGATCATTGTTGTCTCATTGATCATCCTCATCATGATTATTTCAACGATGGCTTCTATGAAAACCAACAAATGAAGAGGAATGTTTAGAATTAAATGAAGAGGATGGAGAGGAAGGTGGACCACCACCACCATCACAGTGTCCACCACCATGATTCCACACATTATGACCAGCATCCTTAGATCCCTTGCTATTGTGATGTTTGCTCGTGTTCCTGCCTTGACTGTCACTTTTTCCTGAATCTATTTTATGAATAGTTGACTATAGGTTCAGGGTCACAACCTCATTACCAACAATAGGGGGTGGAGAATCTTCATGTTGAGAACCTTCAAAGGGAGGATCCCCATTGTCATCTTGATCTAGTAGGAACAAGGGATTAGTGAAATGTTTCTCCTTCATAGCCTCATGGCACTTTTCTTGATGTCAATTTCTCTTGCATTTTCAGTGGGATGGTAGTCCTGAGTGTCATAACCATTCACAATGTATTCCTCGTGAAGATCTGAGATGCCCAACTTTTTAAGGGTTTGAAAAAACATCCTGGGCATAGATCGATTGGGGGGCAAGATGATGTTGCCCTCCATATCACACCATCACAGCTATTCATCCTGATCTAGGATGAAGGTGAAGTCTAGTACATACTCATCTAGATGAGTATGTACGACTTTGCACTCCTATAGGATTGGCAGTTTGACATCTTTGTGCTTGTAAGAAGAAGAAGACATTTTGAAATATGAACTAAAACATTAGAGTGCTTTTATAATTCTATGTATAATGGGAGTGATATTGACCTTGAGGTTCATTAAATGATATTAATGATACTCACTAAACATAAATAGCGCATGTTCGAACAAACAAAGTCCCTAGCAATGGCACCAATGATGAGCAACGAGGCACCTCTACACCCAACCATACAAATCATAGAGCGTTCACGCACGATCTAATGGAATTCCATGGACTTTATAATTTTTGGTGCACTAGTCTTCTAGGAAGTGAATCTTGCCTTAAGGTCATTTGTTGTCTTCTCAATTACACTTGCAACGTACACTGGTATGGTTAAGTGTAATTGAGGCATTTGATCTTTATCATTTTGTATTTTATGATTTTGGTGTTTAAAGAGAGATAAAGTAATTGAATTCACTAATTTAATTTAACTAATTAATTAGTATCTAAATAGTCCTAACATAAGCATCTGGTCCCACTTTCCGCACACATCCTAAACCCACGTATCCACTGTTGGGTTACCAAGCACTATGCTATTGGGTGTACCAAGCAATAATGCTACTGGGATTATGAAGTGAATATGTGTTATGCTTGAAGTAGTCATACTTATGTGTTTAATCTATCTAGCTTATCTTGCTTAATTACTTCATTAGCTTAATTACTGAAAAACATTTAATCATTAATTGAAAACATTACATGCATAAATGAAATATTTAATCTATCTAGAATGCTGCAAGGTTTATTAGAAAGCTCGTCCTTATTACTGCACATACTATTGTGTTTAGGTACAACAATGTTCAAATAAAGATCCATACACTCAATGACCCTTGCTACGGGCACTTGGGAAAATATTCTAACTCTCAAATAAGAAAACTACAAGAGCTCCGCTACTACTATGATAAGACATGCCTTAAATGTGATTGGTGAGCATGTATTTATAGACCAGGACAGACCTCTACATCAATGGAGCCATGTCAATGCAATTGACTGCATCAATGGGGCCTCATTGACAAGGCCCAGTCAACGCGACAAACCAAAACTCATCAACAGTGATGGAGAGCTACTTGCTTGGGTACTGATGAATTGATCACTTAATCTCCAACTCAATCTGCTCACAGGCACTCAGAGTGCAGTAGCGGTAGTCATTCTCCCAAGCCATGTACAGATTCAGGAAGCCAGACTTGACCTTCACATTCAAGTGAGGATGCAGAGGATTGATTTCTACCAAGCGTAGGTAGTCCATGAGATTCATGATTCATTCTAGTTTTGTGATGGTTTCCTGCCACGCGATGACGATGTCCTAGCATCTAAGGCACCGAATCTCAGTTGGGTCCATGGCTATGACAACGAAGCCCATCTAGTTGGCATGTGGGCTCTAGAGCTTGCTGCATGGTGTGCAAGGGTTTTGTAAGAAGCTTAGTAAGTTGATGTTGAACATTGCATATAATAGCACATTATTCAGTACCCACTGTTACCCACACCTACCTTTTGCAATAATCAAACATTATCATGATACTATATGACGTTGATCTTTCCATCACATTTTTTTCACATTTGATGGGATATGACATGGCGTGACATGGCAAGGCAACAAACTTCACTCCTTTCCATCCTCCATTGTGCCAAACATGTTAGCCTCCCACCGTATTCTACATTAGAGAGTTCTGCTACTAATGCAGTGCCCCAACGACGATGGACAACATCGTCCCTATTGTAAAAAACAAGAGAAGACATAGCAAGCATGGATGATAAGCATTGGGCGATCGACATTACGTGGTAGACATGGGTTGCATGCATTAGAAAGTAGGCGTTACATGGTAGGTGTTGGCATGAAGCGTTGGGTGGCAAGCGTGGATGGTAGGCCTTGGGTAGCAGACATTGCACGGTAGGTGTGGGATGCAGGCATTTGTTGTTAATGATCATGAGTTTATTATTGTGTTTTACTGATGGACATAGGATTAAGTAAAAAAAAAATTCAATTTTGCTTTCATTTTCAAGTTATTAAATTTTGAGATGGCAAACTTGTTGCCGCTGTAGTTTTGGTTTTTTATTTATATATGTGAATGTTTTTGTTTCGTTTGAAAACCAATGTTTCGATGTGGTGATGTTGACAAATGTATAATGGACGAAGTAGACAATGGAGATTGGTCTTTATAATAAGATAGTTGAGCATTTCTGCATGTTGTTCTTAATGAAATTATGTAACTTAAGTTTACATAAATAAAAAAACATCAAATAAGCAATTAGTTCGCGTAGGTAACCTGTACCCCACCTTGACGTTTTATACAAATCTAGCATTATAATTACACTGTTTACAGGGTCTACCTCCCATGCACACAAACATGCTTACTGCTATGGTTGGTGACCATTCATCAACATGATGTATGTAAAGATGAAAGCATGATTGGCATGCATGACGTTTATTTTACCATTATGGGTATTTCATCGCACATGTATTGACATAAAGAAGTGTTGCATGCATTTTCTTGCAACACAAATTGCGAGAACGGTGCCAACCATAATCAATTATAGCACATGAAAAACAAGACTTGCAGAAACTCCTGCAGGTTCTCTATTAGATGCACCCTACTGCAAATTTTGAAACAAGCTCTATGAAAGTGCGTTTGTGCATTGAAAGTTACGATTTGCAAGTAAGTGCAGATCACTGGAAGCATAATGGTTTACGGACCTTCCCATGAGGGCATTGCTACTAGTAGTCCCTCATAGTGTTCGGATAATGTTACTGGAAGTCTTGGGGGCCACTGAAAGCATCCATGTAAGAGTAAATGCATGTTTCGAGAGCTGGTAGGCTTCTTGAAGCCCTTTGGTGCTGGTTGTGAGATGCACCCCCTCGCAGTATTTGAAAATGTTTGATGGAAACACGTATGTGCACCAGAAGCTGCAATTTGTAAGTACTTTTAGATCAATGGAGGAATAATGCTTTTGGAGGATCTTGCGAGAGCACTACTGCTAACAGTCCTTTGCAGTCAGCTGTAAAATATTGCTGAAAGTCTTATGTGCCACCAAAAGAATTGATTTAAGGGTGAATGCATGCTTCCAGTAGTTGGTAAGCTTCCCAAATCTCCTGCGGGTCAATTGCTAGACGCACTCCCTCACAATCTTTGAAAAAGTTCTTCAAAAACATGTTTGTGCACTGGAAGCTACAACTTCCAAGTACTTTTAACTTACTAGAAGCATAACGCTTTTTGAAGGATACTACGAGCGAGTACAATTAGCAGTCCCTTGCAATGTGCTATAAAATATTATTGTAAATCTTATGTGCCACCAGAAGCATCAATGCAAGAGTGAATGCATGCTTTTGGTAGTTGGTAGGCTTTTGAAAGCCTCTATGGGATGGTTGCTAAACGCACTCCCTTGCACTCTTTAACAATGTTTGGAGGAAACATGTATGTGCACCAAAATATGTGTTTTCCAAGTATTTTCAGCTCATCAAAAACATAACGCTTTTTAGAGGGTCTTGCGAGGGCACTGCTACTAGGAGTCCCTCACAATGTATCATAAAATACTACTAAAAGTCTTACGTGTCACTAGAAGCATCCATGTAAGAGTGAATGCATGCTTCTGGTATCTAGTAGGCTTTCAGAAACCACTACATGTTGCTTGCACTCTTTGGAAAAGTTCTTTGAAACCACACATCAAAAGTTGCGATTTCCAAATACTTTGAGATTACCTGAAATGTAATGCTTTTTAGAACTTCCTATGAGCGCAGTACTACTAGTAGTCCTTCGTAGTGTGTTGTAAAATATTGTTGGAAATCTTACGTACCACCAAAAGCATCAATGCAAAAGTGAATGCATGCTTCCAATAGCTAGTAGGCTTTGGAAAGTCTCTACGAGGTGGTTGCTATATGCATCCCCTTTTACTCTTTAGAAAAGTTATTTGGAAACATGTCTATGCACCAAAAGTTGTGATTTCCAAGTACTTTCATCTCACCATAAGCTTAATGCTTTCTGGAGGGTCTTGGGAGGGCATTGCTATAAGCAGTCCCTCACAATGTTCAATAACATACTATTGGAAGTCATACGTGCCACTAGAAGCATCCATGCAAGAGTGAATACATGCTTCTAGTAGTTGGTAGGCTTCTAAAGGCTCCTATGGGTTGGTTGCTAAATGCAGCCCCTCGCAGTCTTTGGAAAAAGTTCTTTGAAAACATGTCTATGCAACAAAAGCTACGAGTTCAAAATACTTTTAGCTCACCAGAAGCATAACACTTTCCAAATAGAAAACCATAAATCTTACAGAAGAAAATGGTTTCCAGATAGAAAAACCATAAATCTTATGGAAGAAAATGGTTTCTAGATAGAGTGCACAAGGCATTGATGAGTTTCATAATTAAAAAATGACAGAAAATCATAAATCTTACGGAAGAAAATAGTTTTTAGATAGAAAAAAATTGTGCAAGAATAACTCGCTGCTAGTCTCATGAGTAGCATTGGCGAAGAAGGCAGCTAGTCCATGGTGATTGACTTCATTACATCCATAAGTTTTGTGCTGTGATCCTCTAGAAGAAAGTTGAATTTTAAGTGGGATTTTGACGCGCTATGCTCATGATCATATTTGAATAAATCATTTCACCTTCTTCGTGTCTTAAAACTTCTTTGCCAAACTCTACACCACAAAAGAATTACTGCAAAAATGATAGCATTTAATAGATATTCATCGAGTCATTTTGATCATGCATTACACCCAGGAATGTTACCTTTCTACCTTTTTTTTCAAATTTTTTATTTTTGGGGTTTTGCATTTCAAATTTCAATGGTGGATCTAAATATTTCTTGTTTTTATATTTTTAATGGCATTTTTGAGCATTATTTAAAACTACAGACCTAGTTTGTTGACCTGATTCCCGAACATCCAATTCCCCACTCGTGGTTCGGAGAAGGAGAACACAATAATGGGGACCTACTTATTGGCTTTGTTTGATTACAGGTTCAATCCCATTTCTACAATATCATAGGTAGTGATCATGGCTAGGGCATTGCCCAAGCTATGGCCAGTCACAGTGATGGAGAGTTGCTTGCCTAGGTACTAATGAATCAGTTGCTTGATCTCTAGCTCAATCTGCTCGCGGGTGCTCAAAGTACAATAGCGATAGTCATTCTCTTGGGCTATGCACAAATTCAGGAAGCTAGACTCGACCTTCATGTCTAAGTGAGGATGCAAAGGATTGATTTCTACTTAGCGCAAATAGTCCACGAGATCCGTGATCCATTCTAGTTTTGTGATGGTTCCCTACCACACGATGACGATGTCCCAGCATCCGAGGCATCGAATCTTGACTAGGTCTATGGCCATGGCGACGAAGCCCATCTAGTTGGCATGCCAGCTCCAGAGCTTGCTACGTGGTGCACAAGGGTTCCGAAAGAAGCCTCTTAAGTTGATGTTGGATGTTGCGTACAGTAGCATGTTATTTGGTACCCATTGTTTCCCAAACCTACCTCCTACAATAATCAAACATTATCATGATACTATATGGCATCGACATTTCCATCGTGTTTTTTTTTTGCATTTGGTGGGATTTGACGTGGTGTGATGTGGTAGGGTGACAAACTTCACTCCCCTCCCACCCTCCATTGTTCTAGACATGTTGGCCTCCCACCATATTCCACAATAGTTAGTTCTGCTAGTAATGCAACACCTCGATGGCAATGGGTAGCACTGTCCCTATTGTAAAAACCAAAGAAATCATAGTAGGAGTGGGCAGTAGGTGTTGCATGGAAGGCAATGCATGTTAGGCATGGGTTGTAGGCGTTAGATGATAGGCATTGTGCGATAGGCTTTGGCGGCAAGCATTGGGCAGTAGGCATGGATGGCAGGCCTTGGGTGGTAGGCATTGCATGGCAAGCATGGGGGGCAAGTGTTGGGTGGTAGGCGTTGCATAGTAGACATGGGTGCTAGGCATTTGTTGTTAATGGTCACAAGTTTGTTGTTGTTTTTTATGAACGGTAGAAAAGTTAGGATGGGCAGAGGATTAAGTAAAAAAAAAAAAACAATTTCAATTTTGCTTTTGTTTTTGATTTATTAAATTTTGAGATGGCAAACCTGCTATGGCCGTAGCAAAGAAAGCCCATTGATTTGGTTTTTTATTTATATATGCAAATGTTTTCGTTTCATTTGAAAACCAATGTTCTGATGTGGTGATGTTGACAAATGTACAATTTATGAAGCAAATAACAAAGATTAGTCTTTATGACAAGATAGTTGAGCGTTTCTACATGTTAGTCTTAATGAAATTCAGTAACTGAAGTTTGGTCTTTATGATAAGATAGTTGAGTATTTTTGCATGTTGTTTTTAATGAAATTCTATAACTAAAGTTTACATAAATAAAAAAACATCAAATAAGCAACTAGCCGCACAGGTAACTTGTATCCCACCTTGACGTTTTCTACAAATTTGGCATTATAATTACACCATTCCAATGCACACGGACATGGTTACTGATATGGTTGCTAGTCGTTCATCAACATGATGTATGTAAAGATGAAAGCATGATTAGCATGCATGATGTCATTATGGGTATTTCATCACACATGTATTGACATAAAGAAATGCTACACACATTTTCTTGCAAAACAAACTGTGAGAATGGTGCCAACTATAGTCAATCACAACATAAGGAAAATAGGACTTCTAAAAGCCACATAAGGAAAATAGGACTTCTAAAAGCCCCTGCGAGTTATTTGCTAGACGCACCCCAATGCAGTTTTTGAAAAAAGCTCTTTGGAAGTGCGTTTGTGCGTCGAAAGCTTCTCTTTGCAAGTAAGTGCAGATCACCAAAAGCATAATGACTTCCAGACCTTACCATGAGGGCATTGCTACTAGTAGTCCCTCACAGTGTTTGGATAATATTGTTGTAAGTCTCGGGGGCCACCAGAAGCATCCATGCAAGAGTAAATGCATGTTTTGTTAACTGGTAGGCTTTCTGAAGCCCTTGTGGGTTGGCTACGAGATGCACCCCTTTACAGTATTTGAAAATGTTCGATGGAAACACGTATGTGCACTAAAAGTTACAATTTGCAAGTACTTTTAGGTTAACATAAAAATAATTCTTTTCAAAGGATCCTACAAGAGCACTGCTACTAGCAGTCCTTTGCAGTGAGTTGTAAAATATTACTAAAAGTCTTATGTGCCACTAGAAGAATTGATGCAAGAGTGAATGCATGCTTCCAGTAGCTGGTAGGCTTCCAAAAGCTCCTGCGGGTCAATTGCTAGATGCACTCCCTCACAGTCTTTGGAAAAGTTCTTTGGAAACATGTTTATGCACCGAAAGTTACAATTTACAAGTACTTTCAACTCATTTGAAGCATAATGCTTTTTGAAGGATCTTATGAGTGCACTGCCATTAGCAGTCCCTCACAATGTGCTGTAAAATATTGTTTGAAGTCTTACGTGTAGCCAAAAGTATCAATGTAAGAGTGAATGTGTGCTTCTAGTAGCTGGTAGGCTTCTGAAAGCCTTTGTAGGGTGGTTGCTAGACGCACCCCCTTGCACTCTTTAAAAATGTTTAGAGAAAACACATATGTGCATCGAAATTTATGTTTTCAAAATACTTTCTGCTCATTATAAGCATAACGTTTTTCGGAGGGTCCTGCAAGAGCACTACTAGTAGTAGTCCCTTGTAATGTGCTGTAAAATACTACTGAAAGTCTTACATGCCACTAAAAGCATCCATGTAAGAGTGAATGTATGCTTCTGGTAGTTGGTAGGCTTTCCAGAAACCATTACATGTTGCTCACACTCTTTGCAAAAGTTCTTTGAAATTATGCATCAAAAGTTGTGATTTCCAAGTACTTTGAGATCACCCAAAGTGTACCGCTTTTCAAACCTTCCTGCGAGGGCATTGCTACTAGCAGTCCTTCACAGTGTGCTATAAAATATTGTTGGAAATCTTACGTGCCACTAGAAGCATCCATGTAAGAGTGAATGCATGATTCTGGTAGCTAGTAGGCTTTTGAAAGCTCATGTGGGTTGGCTGTTAGACGTAGCCCCTCATACTCTTTAGAAAAAGTTCTTTGAAAACACGTTTGTGCACCAAAATCTACAAGTTTGAAATACTTTCACATCACCAGAAGAATAATGCTTTTCCAAAGGGTCCTGTGACTTGCATTAAATCAGAGTTTTATGTTTATTTTGCAAGAGGTTGCATGACGCTATGGTTTGCACCTGCCTAAAAAATATTTTATATTTCATGAATGAACTGAAATAAGGAACCCAATTTTTAGCTAGAAGCATTGCATCCAGTATAAGAAAAGTATCATAAACCAGGTTCATGTTGATTTTTGAGGTATGTATGGATGTTGATTTTACTTTGCAAGTTGTGTTTATTGATTACATGATTTGTAGATTGTGAAATTGTAGTTTGAGTTAGTGACCAAACAAATTTTCTGATAGATGCGAGGAATGCGAGCGCATGTTGGTTTCTGGGAAATAGCATGGCAATAAGAAATATAAAACCCACCAATTGGTCCTTTTTAAAAAGTGAAATAAGATGGTCCTGTTTTTATGACAATGCATTTGTTAGGATATACAAAGAAAGAGTGGATGATTTCATTGCAGCCAAACAGAGAAATGAAATGTTTCCTTGCGAAATTTTTTATAAGAACAAAAACCAATAGAAATGGGAAAAGGAAACTTGCTCTTGATTAATAGAAAAAATGATAGAAAACCATAAATCTTATGGGAAAAAATGGTTTTTAGATTAAAAAAACCATAAATCTTACAAAAGAAAATGGTTTCCATATAAAGTGCACAAGGCCACAGTGAGTTTCATAATTAAAAAAAATGATAGAAAACCATAAATCTTATAGAAGAAAATGGTTTTCAGATAGAAAAAAATTATGCAAGAATAACTCACCATCGATGTAATGAGTAGCATTGGCAAAGAAGGTAGCCAGTTCGCAACGATTGACTTCAGTAGATCCATAAGTCCTGCACTGCGATCCTCCAAAGAAAGTTGAATTTTAAGTGGGATTTTAATGCGTTGCACTCATGATCATGTTTGCAGAAACCATTTCACCTTTTTCATGTCTTGAAACTTCTTTGTCAAACTTTGCACCCTATAAGAATTATTGTGAAAATGACGATGTTCAACAAATATTCACTAAGTCATTTTGATCACGCATTTTAGATCACGCATTTTACCCAAGAATGTTACCTTTCTACCTCTTTTTTTTTCAGATTTTTTGTTTTTCGGGTTTTGCGTTTCAAATTTCAATGGTGGATCTGGATATTTTTTATTTTTATCTTTTTGATGGCGTTTTTTAGCATTATTTAAAATTGCAAACCCAGTTCGTTGCACGAGTTCCCGAACGCCCAATTTCCCACTTTCCCACTCGTGGTCTAGAGAAGGAGAACACAATAATGGGGACCTGCTTGTTGGCTTTGTTTGATTGTAGGTTCAATCCCAATTCTGCGATATCGTAGGCAATGATCATGGTTAGGGCATTGCTTAGGCTATGGTCTATCATAGTCACTTGATCTCAGACTTAATTTGCTTGCGAGCGCTTAAAGTGCAATAACGGTAGTTGTTCTCCTAGGCCATGTACAGATTCAAGAAGTTGGACTTAACCTCCCGGTGAGGATGCAAAGGATTGATTTCTGCTAGGTGTAGGTAGTCCATGAGATCTGTAATCCATTCCAGTTTTGTGATGGTTCCCTACCACACAATGACAATGTCCCAGCATCTTGGGCATCAGATCTTGACTAGGTTTGTGGCCACGACAACGAAGCCCATTTAGTTGGCATGCCAGCTCCAGAGCTTGCTACGTGGTGCACAAGGGTTCTGAAAGAAGCCTAGTAAGCTAATGTTAGACGTTGCATATAGTAGCATGTTATTTGGTACTCATTGTTGCCCAAACCTACCTCCTACAATAGTCAAACATTATCATGATACTATATGGCGTCGTTTCCATTGTGTTTTTTTCTTGCATTTGCTGAAATTTGACGTGGTGTGATGTGGTAGGGCGACAAACTTCACTCTCCTCCCACCCTCCATTGCACTAGATGTGTTGGCCTCCCATTGTATGTCACAATGGTGAGTTTTGCTAGTAATGCAGCATCGCGATGGCGATGGGTAGCACTGTCCCTACTGTAAAAACCAAAGAAGTCACAGTAGGAGTGGGTAGTAGGTGTTGCACGGCAAGCGTTGCATAGTAGGAGATGAGCAGCGTGTACGCGATATCGCATCTACGATATCGCGGCCTGCTGCAATGTCTATAAATAAGAGGTGACTTTTCCTGTTTTAGGCACTTAGACTTAGACCCTTAGCCAAACTATAGGAGTCTTAAAGTGAACAGATCTTTATTCGAGCAAATTGTACCCTTAGCCAAACTATAGGAGTCTTAAAGTGAACGGATGTTTATTTGAGCAAATTGTATCTGAGCACACATTTGTGTATAGCAATAAAGATGAACTTTCTGATAAACCTTGCAGCATGTGGACTAAGCTAAATAGGAACTAATTATTGTTAAATGTTTAAATGCTTTCTTAGATAATTAATCTCTCTCAACCCTTGACTCTCCTAGTTAAGTGCATTCAGTACGATCGCTTCAAGCACGTGTGTAACACTTGGTAACCCAGTAACGAGTAGCGTTTGGTAATCCCAGCAGCATTGAACCGATTCAAGGTGTGTGCAACAAGTGGGAATGGATACTGCTAGGACAATTAGAACTTAGTTAGTGAATAGTTAATGAAAGTTGGGCAGCAAGTATTGCACAGCAAGCGTGGGTAGTAGGTGTTGGGTAGCACGTGTTGCATAGTAAGCGTGCATAGCAGGCATTTGTTGTTAATGATCATGAGTTTGTTGTTTTTTACCAATAGTAGAAAAGTTAGGATTGGCAAAGGATTAAGTAGAAAAAAAATTTAATTTTACTTTTGTTTTCGAATTATTAAATTTTGATATGACAAACCTACCATGCCATAGCAAAGAAAGCCCATTGTTTTGGTTTTTTACTTATATAAACAAATTTTCTGATCTGGTGATGTTAACAAATTTCACCCCCCTCCCACCCACCATCACCCTGAATGTGTTGGAGTTTTGGCCAAAATTAAGCTTTGTTGACAAATAATTTGAATCTTAGTATCAAAGCTCTATGATGTGATTTAGCATAAATATAATCATGATTACTAAGATAACATTGTTGATAAATGGAGTTTGTTGTGTAATTAGCTTTATCAATGTTTACTCACTAAATATACCTTTGTTTTATGCTTTCCATGCGTCTTCCAAAGCAAAATGTTTTAGATGATCGTCTACCAAAAATATTATCTATGTTTATTGATCTTTTTTGCTTAAATTATTTTTGAATTTTTCCCATAAACGTTTTAAGGATTTTTCGACATAATTCAAAGGTGGGAAATAATAGTCGTCTTTGATGGGCTTCTTTTTCTGCATTATTAACCAACCATACTAACAGTCAGCGCTCCCCAATTTTGAAAGTGGCTGCCACAGTGACCAGCGGCTTTTTATTGCGACTTTCCACAGTGGCTTCCAATTCGGAAAGTGGCTTGCCGCACCTTTCAAGAGCTACTTTAATTACGCTAGCGTTTTGTTGGGTATTCCCATGTAAAAATTTAAAATTTCAGGGTGAGCTCTTGACAGTGACATTGTTGGTTTATTACTTTTTGCATTCAAAACCGTAAACATTAGAATCCCATCGTAAACATCAGTGTAGTTTTTATTTTCAGAACAATACCAGACGCACCCTGTAAAAAGTTCTAGACTGCAACTTGCAAAACAGCCACGTTGTTCAGCATGGGAGTCCTACCAGGATGAGGAAACCCAATTCGATTCCTCTTGTGCTAGTGTCAGGTGCACGTATCAGGCAAGAATGCCGTGAGAATTAGATTCCATACAAAAAAACATTTTTTCTAAGAAGAAACATGATCTTGCTCGGGTCTGAGACTGGAGCTCTTGGCTTTAACATATTTTTAATCTAAAAAAAGTTAAGAGCTGCAACGAATAGAGGAGTCATCGAACTTGTTAATGACTTAATGCCATTTTAGTTGCAATCACGCTTCCATCATGGACACTACTCCACCTAACCCAGCAGCTCCATTTTCTTAAAAAGCATTATTTCCAGCCTCACCTCCCAAGAACTCCACCTAACCCAGCAGCTCCATTTTCTTAAAAACATTATTTCCAGCCTCACCCCCCAAAAATGAAGAACAGGGAAAAAACAAAACCAATTGTTATTATTAAATTCTCAATCCCTGTGCAATTTACCCATTTGGTTCCAAAACCCAGTCTCGATTTTTTTTGACCGGTAGAACCCAGCAACCCACCTGACGGACATTTTATAGTCAGCTGCCTTGCATTTTCTTTGCAGCAGCACGGTTGGGAACACAGAGGCCATGGCTGATGGAGCAATACCGAGCAGTAACAATGGGGGAGGAAGAATCAGCATCTCTGTTTGTGTTGTGGGGCTACTGCTGGTTTTGATTGCAGTTTATGCTGCCACAGATCCCCTCAAACTGAGTCCCTTCGCTTATCATCCCAATTTCCAAATTCACAAGATTGACTTGCCGGCATGGAATGAATGGCCCAGAGTCTCTGATCCTGAGAACAAACTGCAGAAATCAGAAATCAGATTTGTGAACCAAATCCATGGACCTGAGAGCATGGCCTTTGATGCTTCTGGCAAAGGCCCCTACACAGGCACTGCCGATGGCCGCATCATGGTTTGGGATGGAGTTTCCTGGTCCTACTTTGCCCACACTTCTCCTAACAGGTAATTTGCTGTACCTTGCCTTTTCATTACAGTTATCCAGTTCAAGAGTTTCATGCTGCTTCTTTTTCAAGTTTCGACCATGTTACAGTTTCAGTTCTGTAGAGAAACAGTAAAGCAGGTCAACGTGAATGAAGAGTTCTGGGTAGCAGGAAATTAGGTCCAAAGTCCGATTTGTTTTTAAGTTTTTCTTGTGTTTTTCTGAAGCAATTAAAAACAAAAGGATCATCGCTCAGAGCTTGATTTGATTTTCATTTTTTTTCTCTTTAATAAAATAATTAAAACTTAAAGTATCATCACCCAAACCTTAATGTTCAGTCATGTTTCTTTTAAATTGTAAAAGGATTCTTGGATATTAAGAATATCAGGGATTGAAGAGTTCTTGGGTATTAAGAGATTAGGTCCAAAATAGGGTTCGATTTTAAGAAATTTGGTGCCTTTTGTGAAGCAGTTAGAAAACAAAAAAGATCATGACATGGAGCTTCCTACAGCCACCCCTACCTGCCTCACCACCCCACTCCCTCCTATACAAGGCTTATCCTGCTAAGCTTGACTTCTATAATAATGATTGTGTATAGGCTGGAGCTTATATTTTTTGATATAGTAACCAAGCACTTGATCATCACTTTAACTAGAATTCATATCTTTAATTTAATAACTAAACACCTTATCAATACTCTAGATGATAATTTTTTGTTAAATTATATAATAAGGCTTAGAATACAGCTTTAACCAGTTTCTGTTTTGGGATGCCTGAGTGCCGGTAATAAACTTTGTGAGTATCTGTGGCAAAATTTGAGCTATTATATCTTGTTATCCTCTTTGTATAGATGGTTTTTGTTCAAAATGAAATCTGGATAGCTTTGAAAGGGTTTGTTACATTTTAATATTCTAGCTTTTCATTGAGCAGAAAGTCATTATAATTCAATCATTTGTATCACCTGCTTATCGTTTCTTTGCAACGGAACATAACCATGGAAATTTTTTTCATGACAACGCAGGTCCGACGAACTCTGCAATGGCAACAGTCCTTTTTCAAACGTCAAAGTGGAGCACATGTGTGGAAGACCGCTTGGATTGAGATTTGACAAACAAACAGGAGACTTATACATAGCAGATGCCTACTTTGGTCTTCTGGTTGTGGGTCCAGAGGGCGGCCTTGCAACTCAGCTTTTGGCAGAAATTGAGGGCATCCCCTTGAAATTTGCCAATGACTTAGACATTGATTCTCAGGGCATTGTCTATCTTACAGACTCTTCCATAGTTTACCCTCGAAGGTATGCGCTTGTTTTATCTTTCTCTCTTTTACTAATCCAGCCATACATCAACAGGAACGTACTCTAACTCTGGGCATCATCTCAGTGTCTAAGAATAGATTTAATTCTTCAAATAAGTTCATGGTTTGACAGTAACCATAATGGCTTTTACTTCATGAGATGGTTCAACGTTTCAGGAATGGGTAGCGACCCCGTCCGGTACTGTTATAGAATATGACCTGTTTAAGATTGTATATGAACGGTAGGAGTTTCCTGCAGAATCATTCTAATCTCAACAATATTCATATCTACCCGTTCATTACTTGTCTGTATATGTTGTTTCGAACTGCTATTGCAAACTCTGAAATAATTACTCCCCTTTTCCTGTATATCAATCTTTGCAGTAACTTCTATCAACTATCTAGATTATTAGATATCATCATCAGTCTCGCGCTTATTCTGATTTTTGGCCTATCCTTTTAAAGATATATTACCAATGAGGTACCATTCTTGTGTTGGAAACTTCATGTCATGGGTTCCAATTCGAGCGGTAATGCTAAATTATAAAGTTCAACTTAAGTTCTACAAAAACTTGTGTTGGCTATACACAGCAGACAATTGATCTCAAGAATCCATACCCTGTACTTGTAAGTATAACACAAATCTTAGTGCCGTTTGTCTTGACGAATTGTTAGCTAATAGTAGTAAGACTCTTGTTTTAGAAACTCTTACAGTATGGGTTCCAATCCAGTGGATAACACTAAATTATTAAGTTCAACTTTCATGTTGGCTCTATCTTAGTGCCTCTTATCCTAATGAGGCTTTAGCCTAGTAATGGTAAGGCTCTTGTTTTGGAAACTTCAAGTTATGGGTTCCAATCCAATGGATAACACTAAGTTATAAAGTTCAACTTATGATATACAAAAGGTTTCATGTTGGCCATCTGTTGCAGAATTGATCCTAGGAATCTATACCTCGTACTTCTACATATGATATACTAATTCCTAGCTTGATTGAAACCCATCATGAGTATTTTGGTGTTTTTTTATCCTATTAAGGGCCTACCATAATGTAGGCAAAAGATTTAGACTTTGATTTTCATGTTGGCTATGTATGTTTTGAGAAAATTGATACTAGAATCTATACCTCACACTTCTACTATATATAACATACTAATTCCTGAAGATTTAGACTTTGATTTTCATGTTGGCTATGTATGTTTTGAGAAAATTGATCCTAGAATTTATACCTCACACTTCTACTATATATAACATACTAATTCCTGATTCGATTGATATAATTCCTGATTCGATTGAAACTCATCAGCATCATCATGGTGCCTTAATTCCTGATTCTATTGAAACTCATCAGCATCTTGGTGCCTTTATCCATCTTTGATAGGCCTATTTTATTAAGAGAAAAAGTTAACAATGACTTTCTATGGCTAGCTATTTACCTGATGCTATAGTTCCTGAGGTAGATAGCTATAATTCCTGGAGATATATTTTTACTGTGTCCCTTGAAACCCATAATTAGTTGTTTAAAAGGAAAAACCGTAATTCAATTTATAATCGGCTCTTTTTACCTGATAAATGACCCAGAATTTTTCTATGTAGGAACTTTATGCAACTATTATTTGCAGGAGATGCCTCTGGAAGAATCATAAGATACAACACCAAAACAAAGGAAGCTTCGGTGATAGCAAGAAATCTACAATTCCCCAATGGGCTGTGTCTCAGCAAAGATGAGTCTTCCTTAATCTATGCAGAAAGCTCTCCAGGAATGCTAAAGAGGCATTGGCTGAGGGGCCCTCACCAGGGAACCACAGAAACATTTGCAGTTTTGCCAGGGCATCCAGACAATGTGAGAAGAAATGAAAAAGGAGAATTCTGGGTAGCTGTGCACACCAGAAGAAATCTCTACTCCCATTTTCTAGGTCAGTACCCAGATCTCAGAAAACTAGTACTGAAGCTGCCTGTTCCCACCAAGTACCAATACCTTGTCTATCTCCATGGCTTCAAGCTACATGCTGTTGCAATTAAATACAGTGCTGACGGAGAACTGCTTGATATCTTGGAAGACATCAATGGCAAAACTGTAAGAGCTGTGAGTGAAGTTGAGGAACATGCAGGTCATCTGTGGATGGGATCTGTCCTTAATTCGTTCATTGCTGTCTATCCTTTGACTGAAAATTCATAGGTAAAAGGATCTCATCAAAACACAAGCATGCCAACTGTTGAGTGTTTTTATTGACAATTTCTAAGTTCATGTCAAGTATGGAGTATAATATAATTAGTGTTCTGCTGTGACATAAGATCAATGATCCTTAACAAAATCGTTGAGCAGCCAAGATTAATAGTGTTAACCACATTCAAAATTTTGGTTTAAAAACTGCCTATGTAAACTTACAATTTTTATGTAACATGGTAACTGAATATCTTTGGTTCAATGCACTATCTAGCTGGGCATCGTTACATGAAATTCATTAAAGAATATAGCCAATGTCTTCTGAAAGATCCCAACTATCACACCCACCACCATTTTACTTATGCCGTTCATATAAGTATTTGATATTTATAAAGAGTTAGACCCTGTTAACATAAGGATGTCATTCCCACTGACACGGCAGGTTATTGGTTTTTGCAGCGGACAATTATTTTTTACAGTACTCTTCTCAACCAAATAATCGTTTATGCTAGGGTGTCTCAGATGCAAAGCATAAAAGCAGAATGGCTGGTTGCTATGAGAAATGAGTAAGGGTTTGCTAAGGTGTTCTGCAAAAGCAACATGTGTTAACATCTGATTGTTCTGCTAAATATGTAAGGTTCTCACATCATGTTCGGGGGTGTAGGTAAAGAAGCTAGTCTGTTAGAAGACCTAAGAGAGAAATAAACGTTTGTGGTTGACTAAATGGTATGGATGTGATGAAGAGAAGAAGAGTCAACATAACTTGCTTATAAGAAAGAAAGAAAGAAAGGTGAACGGTGAGAAAGCAAAGAATATTGATAAAGGATTTAAGTTTTTTTATTATAGAGGGAGAGACTACTTATGAAATGGAGTAGGGATAGTATTAGATCAACATATGAAGGATAAATTTGTAGAAGCTACTTGAATGGGTGATAGAATTATGAACATTAAGATTGTTCCAGGATAACATCTTAAGTGTTTATGCTTCTCAGGCTAGTTTGGAAGATCATGTTAAGAGGGCCTAATACTGAAATATGAAGACATTCTTATTGAATGAGATTTTAATAGGCATGTAGGAGTGACTAGAATAGGCTATGAGAGGGTGCATGGAAGGCATAGCTGTTCACAGAGATGAGATCAAGAGTCTATTCTCAACTTTGCACTAGCTTATGATCCTGTAATGGCTAATACCTATTTCAATAAAAGAGCTGAAGACTTAGTGACCTTCAAGAATGAATGCAACTCAACCCAAACAAACATCTAGTGAGAGAGAGAGATTGAAGACCATTTAAGAATTGCAAAGTCATTTGGAGAGAGAGTCCTACAATCCAACATCAAGTTATGGTGACAATCTAGCTTTGAGGAGTGGTATCAATAAAAACTTTTAGAAACGGGTATCATGTATAAAATGATTGAATTTAAAGAAAGAAAAGATGTTAGTTTTTAAGGATAGATTGCTCACAAAGGGACCTTGAGATTTAAACTTAAATGTGACTAATAGTTGGAGCTAAATGAGAAACTGTATTAGAAAAGATGGGAAGGAAATTCATGGAGATTCAAAAGGAAACAAGTATTTTCAAAATGAGACATTGTGGTGGAGTGATGAAGTGCAACAAAAAAAGTAATTCAAGAAGTGGCCATATATTAGGAGATTGAATGATTTCTAAAATCACAATGTAGTAAAGTCTAAGTTGAAGAAGACAATGAGCAAGGCTAAATGTAATGCTTTTAATTCCTTTTATGAGAATTTAGGAATTAGGGAGGATGAGATGTCGATTTACAAGCTAGCCAAGGTTTGAAACAAGAGGTGCAAAGACTTTGACTATATTAGATACATCACGTTTGATGAAAAAAGGATTTTGTTCGTAGATAACAAAAAATCTTGGAGTGATGGGGGGGAGGGAGGGGAGGGGGGTGGTTGGTGTGTTGTCTATTTTCAAGGGCTACTTAATGAAGAATTTTCTAGAAATGAAGTTGAAGACATGGGATTTGAATATAGCAAAGGCAAATTATAAATATTTTTTTGCTTTGTAGTAAAGATAGCCTTTATGAAGATAAAGAATGGTAAAGTGGTGGGACTTGATAGTATTTTTGTAGAGATATGAAAATCTATGGAAGACATAGAGATTACTTGGTTAACAAATTTGTTCAACAAGATTCAAGAGGGGAAAATGTTGGATGATTAAAGAAGAAGCAGTATGGTAACCATCTACAAGAACAAGGAAAACATCTAAAACTATAGAAACTATACAAGCATTAAACTTATAAGCCATATTGTGAAGTTAGGAGAAAGGATTATAGAATAATACTTATGGTAAGAATTAATTATTTTTGAGAACCAATATATTTTTATGCCTAGAAGATCAACTATGGAAGTTACCTTCTTACTACAAGAGTCGATGGAGAATTCAAATGTAAGAGAAGGAATCTACATAGGATTTTCATTGACTTAGAGAAAGCTTATGATAGAGTTCCCTAGGATATTATTTAATAAGTATTAAAGAGGAAAGATATTCATATTGCGTAGATAAAGGCTCAAGACATGTACTATGGAAAGATTATAAACTTTCCTATGAAATTTGGGTTACACATAGGATTTGCTCTAAGTTCCTAGTTGTTTACTATTATTCTTGATTAGTTAACCAAAGATATTTAAGACAATATTCCTTGGTGTATGCTTTTGTGGATGATATCGTTTTAGTGCATAAATCTTGGAAAATCCTAGTTGCAAAATTGAAAGTTGGAAAAACATCCTAAAGTTAAAAGGATTGAGGATTAGTAAAACTGAAACTAAAATTTTTACTTGCGTCTACATTGAAACCCCTTGGATCTATTGGACTAGTTTCAAAGTTAAAAGGATTAAGGATCAATGCTACCTAGTAGAATCAAACCTATGACCTTGGGTGATGAGTGGCGAGGTACCCCTACACTCAACCATACGAAACGAG
>MNCI01031376.1:4375-18353 GCA_015680685.1 Gnetum montanum
TACAAATTTGGAAGAATAATGGATGTACTCTTCTTTAGCTTTGTCCTTATCTTTAATGTCTTTAAGATCAATGGGAACATCATCATTCAAATTATTCAAGAAATTATGAACATTAATAAAGAAATCCTAGATTTCACATGTTACATAAATGTTTCTAGATATGATGACTTATTGTGTGCCATGATGGAATTATACTAATACTTTAAAAACTAATAAAAGAAAATCAAAAATCTATAAAAGGCCTTGGAAACATTTAATTGACATTATTTTTTCCTAAATCATTATATGGACATAAGCTTTGTAAAGACTATAAATGATTACATTTCTGCACTAATAAATTGAATGGGAACTTATTTAGTTATGAACTATCAAATTCCACCAAAACTCACTAGACATAGTAATGAAGAACAACCATAAAAAATTCTCATTTTATTCATTTTCTCATGATCAATCTCAAATCTATAAAATGGTGTCTAAAAAGATGGTGATAAAATGCCCATCACCCATGTTTCATTACAATTATCATATTTTACATGTATTAATTGAATTGATTTTTGAAACACAAATTTAATGTAGGCATAACAAATTGAATTAATTGAATGTTCATCCCAACTCACAAGATGTATTGATGAATCAAAACCATACCAAGTTATCATTTTATAATATAGGGATCAATTAAATACAAACCAACTATGTGTGGATATAATTGAATGTGATAGAAATAATGGTCATCCTCCATCATCCACATCTCATTTCATTTAACATACATTGCATATTTTAAATTAATTTCTTTTTTATACCTACTATACCTATCATCAACCACCTTAGTAAATGCTAAAAATATTACCACAAAAACACCGTAGAAAGGAATGTAGATAAATCAACTATCCAAAATAAAAATGCATTATATTTCATAGGAGACAAAAATAACATTGTAGGAAACAACATCTTGATAGTGTACATGTTTGTTTGAAGATTGTGATAGTAGAGAGGAAAAGTATATCCAAAAGTATTAAGTATTCTCCTAGTCCTTTTCTTCATTTCATAAACATTTCAATATCAAACAAAATCCAAAAAGCTATTTTTTTATATGATTAACTCACTCATATCCATTTGAATCTCTACATTAGACAATTTTGGAATTGTAGAATCATCACAATTATACACTATCACAATTTTGCAATTCCACATAATTATACATAAAATACAAGGTTGCATGTTTGTGCAACCTATTATAATTACACTCTGATGAGTGGCAAGGTACCCCTATACTCAACCATACGAATACGAGCATTTCATGCATGATCCAGTCAAACTCCGCAGATGGACTAGTTGTGATATCTAGACAGTTACTCGTAGATCATAGTTCACTATCTTCCCACCTGGACTAGTATTAACTTTTTCACGTATGGTTTAGTCCAAAGTAAGGTGTATGATATGTTTCTATACTAATGCTACTCTTGGAGATAATGGAAAATAATATTAACTAAGCTAAGAGAGAGAGAGGGTGAGAGAGAGAATCTTAGCTAGCCTAAGTGCGATGAGCATCCATTCCTCAATCATTCGTACACATCTTGGACCTCGTGCACGACTACCATTAAGATTACCAAGCGTAGATCCTAGGTACACTACTGGGTTACCAAGTAGTCATACATAAATGCTCATAATCAAGTTGTACTCATTTTGCGTTTAACAGGAGTTTAGGGTGAAGAGGTATTAACTAAGAAAGAAGTAAATGATAATTAAATAAATAATTAAACTAAGTAAATGCTGCAATGATGAAGTAATCTCGATCTTTATTTCTGGTCATGTGCATGTCCAAGTACATCACACTCGAATGAGGATTTCGTACAATTACAATCACCACACTGCAGGCATACATTGGGAGAGAAGGGTTGAGAGGAAAAACAAAAACTAAAATCAAAACTTAACTCTAAAAACTACCTTCTAAGTTCGCCTACCTCTTATTTATAGATGAGGAGGCAGGCTATGATATCGTGTATGTGATATCACATACATGATATCACGATTAACTAAAATGATGACTCATCATACCCCCATGACTGAATGAAAACTCATCCTCGAGTTACAGTGAGAACAAGTTCCATTGATTACACAGTGGATAGGTATGGGATTATTGAATGGTGAGAATGGGTTCATGCCGCAGTGTGGAATCAAAACAAAATTAAAACACAACAAAAGGAATGTAAAGGAAAATCCTAAAGCTACAAAATTGATGGAACTCATGTAGTTCCTGGTGGCGGTGGCTCCTCCATAGGTGTTTTCCCCTTGTCTTGTGCTCCAGGTCTTGGGACTTGATGACGTTGAAGTATGGCCTGGAGTTTCTCCTCCTCGGTTTGGGGGTCTTGTGTTGTCCATGCTAATGTTCCAATGTTTGATGGAGTCAGCACTTCCCATGGGCAGGATAGTTGTGGAAACATTTGATTTGCCTTGACATACCAAGCTACAAATACCGTCGTTCCTCCTCGTAGGCTCTGGCTTTGTCTCTGTTTTCTTGAAAATTCGCAAGCTGTCGAGCCAAATTTGTTGTGACATCTTTTTATCCTTAGTAGCTTGCTTTCACCACCTCAAGTTCAGAATTTGCAATCTCCAATTTTTGCAATATCTTCTTGCGTTCTGCAAATTCTGTTTCATATTTGCTGTAGGTGGTAGCTACCTGTTTTTCGAGCTCTGTTCTCAGGCATCTTGCTATTAACATGGTAAGGTTGGCATACCACAGATTTTCCAATTCCATGTATTCTGTAAGATCCTAGATATTCAGGTCCCAGTTCTTAACTTCCACCTAGTGGAAAAAGGCATATGTGTCCAATATGGCCCACCCGTCAATGTGTTTTACACTAATAGCATTGATGTGGGCCTTGGTCATATGGATCTCCTTCTCAATGATCTATTTGTACATTCCCACCTAATCCTAAAAGTGTTCCTTTAGCATTTCATGCCTTTTAGCCTCATTTTTCCATGTGCTAATTTCGATAGCTATCTTCTGGCGGATGGCACGTACCTCCTCCATTAAGAGGGTTCAATTCTCCCTAGCTAAACAATTCATGTCTTGGTTGACCCAGATGAATTGTTCTTACAACTGATGGAAATGTTCTTTGAAATGATATCATGTATGATATATATATAGTTTGGAGGGATGCGATATCGTGTACGATACATCACATACATGATATCTCAGCTTATCGATATTAAGGCATAATGAAAGATACCAAATTTTTTAAGATTTTCTTGAAATTGACGTTATAAACTTAGGACATTGGGCTATTGTTAAGGGGTTCTAGGGTAATTTAGTTAGTTTTGAAGGCACAAATAATGATATGAGGTGGTAAGAAAGAGAAAAAAGGGTATGTGATGATTCATAGGAATGTTGGAATTTAGAGGGATAGTAATAAGGGAAAGAACATTGTTGACAATATGCCGAGGGTAATAAATGGTGTGTGGAAGATGGATTATGAGTGTAAATTATAGAATTACACAAGTGGGTCCTCCCTAAAGCAAGTTCCAACCTATAATGCCCTTGTGTAACCACACTTAAAAGTGTCTGTGGGCACTCGAAGGGTTAACTATAATGCACACTAGTTCCACAAAACACACACATGTAAGTATCACTAGAGTGAGGTAAGAATTCTACGCTATACAAGACATGAGCTACAATTACATGAATAGCGAGATGAGATGGAGTATAGAAGGGATTATTGAGATTGGGACATGAGGTAACTGACCTAGGACACAGTGAATCCTACATGTAAAGCATGATTAATGTGTCATTAACTCGTTGTTCCAAGATCAGGACCAAGTCCATTCCTCTGATCAACGATATCACATTGTTTCATTCCATGATAAGTGACTATGAGAGTACCATAACAACAAGGCGTATGATCACTTGCCATTTTATTCAAGGGAGGAGTGATTTTTGCTTTGTGGCACTTTTCTTTTTATTTTCTTTTCTCTTTCCTTCTCTTTTTTTTTGAATGACTAAATCCAGAGAAGCTGCCAACCTTCAGGCATGGGTGCATGTCTTTCCAATGGGACCCCCTAGAATGGCATTGGATCTTTGAGTGCCTTTTGATTACTCTTACTCCCATTTTGTGTTAGATCTACAAGGATCTTAATACAACCATGTTGCATGATAACTCTCACAGACGTTACCAAAGAGAATCCACAAGTCCCCTCGTTGTCACATCCTAATCATTTCCTCTTGGTCCATCCTTCTTCATTCTAGGTACAATGAACATGAAATTAATTTTAAGTTTTAAGAATGTTAAGAATATCACTATTCCTTCAAACAAAACCTCTTATTTGTAGAATGGATGAGTGGGTGTAATGGGCTCACTATCCACATAATTGATCGGTTGAGACTCGATAACATAGAACACACCTCAACCAATGAGCCACATGAGTGTTTTATTCGTAGATGAGATTACTCATAAAAAGATAAAAAGACCACAAAGACAAAAAGAAAAAAACATAAAATAAGAAGTTAAAAGATGGAAAACTGGAAAACAAAAATTATAAAATTAAAGAAAATGAAAAATATTTATTAATCCTACTTGTCATTAAAATTGGGGGCATCCCCCATAACTAAACGGTTGAGCATGGCAAGGATTAATAAATGAAAGATGAGGATCCTTGCATGTTGGAAATATTGAAACTTGGTCATACCTACCCCATTGGGGTTCACACACTTGATTATAGTAAGCATAATGGGAAAATTTGTAAGATGTGGTTCCCAGATAATGAGTTGACCCACTATGATACTTTGGACCATAAGATGGTATGCAAGGATTAGGATGTCACTCTCCATGGTTGTATTCATTAGGTCGTATGGTTGTTGGAGTGTTAATTGGTGGCACTGATGAAGTGACACAAGGCGTTGGCTTCGAAGAGAAGGGTGCACCACAATTTTGGACTTGTGCTAAGTTAGAGAATACAGTGGCCTTGGAATTTTGTTGTTCCTTCCTATGGTCATGTCTAAATAAGGGATGCCTTCAATGTTGAGGAGGTCTCTCATTGTTGTTGGCAATAGTAGCACAAGTAACATTTGTGGGTTGTAGCTGTGGTGCAGACACTTCAGGAATAGTTGGTGGAAATGTAGAAGGAGGGAAATGATGAGAACAATGAAATTTAGGAGAAGTGTAAGTACACAAGGTAGTGGTTGTGTTGAGTACATGGACTGATAGTATTGAGGAGAATGGTAATGCAGCGAGATAGAGTATGTTGCACCAATTGGGGAAATAGGATGTTGGACTAGATAAGCATTTGGATTCGGATGATACGAAGGGTGTCTCCAATTTAGGGATGGTTTCTCCCACAACTGGGATTGTTGCCACTGTGATCGAACATAGTATTTCTGTACGAACTCTAGGTGTAACGTGCTTCCCCAATGCTCATATAAATGTAACAATATTGGGCACTAGCCCTTGGGGTGATCGTATAGGAAAATGTTGCATTCATATGTATGATCAGTAGTTGAGCTATTATTTTCCTCATCCCTTCCATCTGAATGTCTAATGATATTTTGTCCTGCTTCTCGAGTTGTCAAAACTCTATCTCCAAAAATATCAATATATTCTCAACACTTTTTGTGCGTCCATTACAACATCTTATTAATCTTTGTCTCGACTTCTTCCAATTATTATTGTACTGGAAAAGATGATTCTTCCTCCTTGAGATTAGTTGATTTCCCCTTTTTATTTTTGTGGACCTTTGTTAAGTTGAGATTTTGGTCTTGTTGATTTTTTTCAACATTCTCCCATCTAGCCATTTCTCCTTCTTCTTTTGCTACCCACTTAATAAGCTCTTGGACTTGATGGGTTTGTAGTTCATATAGTTGACCTTGGGCATACATCCCTAGGGTTTCCCTTGTTGCATCACGAAGCCCATCAATGATATGGTACATTAGCCTTTCCTCAGAGAACTCATGGCTTGGACAGTTATTTAACAGTGCATAATATCTTTCTAAGGCCATGTCCAAGGGTTTATGTTGTGCTTGTTTCCACTCTTGTATTTGTTTCCTCAAGGCTGACACTCTTGCGTAGGTTTGATATCTTTCATTAAAGAGTTCTACCATTGTTGGCCAACATCGTATTGAATTTGGTTTTAATGATCTATACCATACTTTTGCTTGGCCAACGAGTTTCATAGGAAAGAGCTTGACGTTTTGCGACTCGTTATCAATGTTGTTCCATGCACAGACATCATAGAAGGCTTGTAAATGTTGTTGCGGATCTAAGTCATAGCCTCCTGAGAAATTGAAAAAGTTATTTAAATCAAGCCTGGGTAGGCGGCTCTCTCTACAATGCCTATGGAAGATTCAAACAAACTCTTGTATTTGCGTTAGGCTTGTAGTGGCCAGTAGGGGTTCATCGTCATTAAGTAAGTTATGCTTTTGTGTGTTGGGATGATGTTGCCCTTGTTTATGTTTATAAGAAACCCCCACCTCGGGTTGCGTACTCTAGTCTTCATTTTCATATAATTCTTTGGTTCTCCAATGAATTTCCTCACTAGATGTGGCATTATGATGGTCTTGTAGAAGAGACATGGTTGTGCAATTGTGTGTGAATTTATATGTGACTTTTTATAATGATTTATTACTAAAAGATATGTTGTTAATTCCTATACAAAAACCTTGTATCATATAACTAATCTAGATAACTAGCACCGTCCCCAGCAACGGCGCCAATGATGAGTGGTGAGGTACCCCTACACTCAACCATATGAATACGAGCGTTTTACGCATGATCCGATCGAACTCCGTAGATGAACTAGTTGTGGTATCTAGACAGTTACTTGCAGATCACAGTTCGTTGTCTTCCCACATGGACTAGTATTAGCTTTGTCACATATGGTTTAGTCCAGAGTAAGGTGTATGATATGTTTCTATACTAATGCTACTCTTGGAGATAATGGAAAATAATATTAACTAAGCTAAGAGAGAGAGGGTGAGAGAGAGAATCTTAGCTAGCCTAAGTGCGATGAGCATCCGTTCCTCAATCATTCGTACATATCTTGGACCTCATGCATGACTACCATTGGGATTACCAAGTGTAGATCCTAGGTAAGTTATTGGGTTACCAAGTAGTCACACATAAATGCTTGTAATCAAGTCGTACTCATTCTACATTTAATAGGAGTTTAGGGTGAAGAGGTATTAACTAAGAAAGTAGTAAATGAAAATTAAATAAATAATTAAACTAAGTGAATGCTGCAATGATGAAGTAATCTCGATCTTTATTTTCGGTCATGTGCATGTCCAAGTACATCACACTTGAATGAGGATGTCGTAAAATTACAATCACCACACTGCAGGCATACACTGGGAGGGAAGGGTTGAGAGGAAAAACAAAAACTAAAATCAAAACTTAACTCTAAAAACTACCTTCTAATTTTGCCTACCTCTTATTTATAAATGAGGAGGTAGGCTACGATATCGCAATTAACTAAAATGATGACTCATCACACTCAAAATAGTAGATTCCTCAAGCATACAAGCCCACTTAATTATACACAACATATTAGGTTTCTCAAACGTGATACCTGATATTTTTGAACTAAAAACTAAAGATTTCTCTATCATCGAATCTCATGTAAGATTTTAATCAAAATAATAAGTTTCATGGTTATCCATCCTCATATAATTACACTCATAGCAATAGGTTGCCCAAGCATGCAACCTAACTTAATTATACACATGAGATTAGGTTTCTTGGGTATGATACCTCAAATGGTTTAACTAAGAATTGAAGCTTTCTCTATTATGCAACCTCAAGTAAAATTTTAATCAAAACATTAAGTTTCTCAGATGTGCAACCTAAGATAATTACACTAAAATAGAAGATTGATTCGAAGTGAAATCCAACTTAATTATGCACAAGAGATTAGATTTCTAGGTCATGCAACCTCATATAGTTGAACTATGTGTGGAGGTTGCTTGGTCATGCAACCTTAAGTAAAATAATACTCAAAATGGTTAGCTGGTTTGGCACGCAATCATTGCTCATTATCCAGAGGATAGTAGGCTTCTAGGTCATGAGGACCTTTTTAGTTATAAAAGAACTAGTAGGTTAATCAGGCATGAAACCTCATATAACTAAACACAATTAAAAAAAGTAGGTTAGTTGACTGTAAAATCATTTATGATTATACTCAAAATAGGTATTTATGGAGATGCACGTTTGGGTAACATACTCATACTATCTATTCAAATTATAGAATCCTCATTTTAGTTTCATACTCTCAATAAATATATAGAATAAATAGGTTGCTTGGTCATGCAACCTCTTATACTAATATTTACAAAATGAGGTTTATCAAATGTGACACATCTTAGTGATGTACCAAAACATTTGATTGATAGAGTGTTTCCTCTCAATCTCATGGGTTGATCAACTTAAATCTCTCAATAATTGTACAAAATCAATAGGCTGCCCAATCATGCAATCAATAAATTATTATTTAGTGTTAAACTCCTTTGAAGTGTTACCTTTGGTGCACGTTAGACACTGTTGACACCAAGAATCACTACCCCTTCCAACATCCTTAGGTGCCACTATAATTAAACCCTCACTAGTAATGTGATGGCAACCTACAACACACAGGCCTTGTGAGGGTTGTGTAAGCCTTACTTGGATAGTGCAGGTTGTCATGTGGGTTGTGTAGGCCATTGTGTGGGCCACACAAGCCTCTCCTAGGCTATGCAAGCCCTTCTGTGAGTTGCATAGCCCTAGTACGAGCCACACTGGCCCTATTGAGGATCATGCCAGCCTATAGGGCCATGTATCTACTCCACTTGTTGCCATCCACTTCTCCTCATTGTTGCTACCATGCTACCTTGCCACCTCCCCTACCTTGCCTATCACTACCCTCATCTGTGTTCGTTGTTCCATTCTCCACTTACCATCATCACTAGTACTATCTATCACCTACTACGATGTGCCATAGCACTGCCTTGCTTTGCCATAGGCCACTTCCCTTGTCATATGCTACCACATCTACATATGCCACGCATCCTTTCCATAGCCACACTCTTTTGGCATGCCCTGATCTACTACTTAAACACCTTGTAGCCACTACTGCCCATCATTTCCTTAGTAGTTACCCCTACCTTTGGTGACATGAAATTTAAAATTTACTATCAACTAATGGAAATTTCAAAATTTTTCATCAACTACTAAAGAATTTGAAATTTCCATCAAAAGATTGTTAATTTAAAATTTGGTACGCAAAAAAGAATTTTCAAAAATAAAAATTGATGCACTAGTATGAAATAAGATAAAAACTTCAAAATTAAGAACACTCATCCTAGAGTAGTACTAGGATGGGTGACCTCTCAAGAAGTCTTGTTTTTCACGCCTAAGCTTCTAAACCTCAAAAGCCATAACTCTTCATTTTGAAAGCCTTTTTTGATGAATGAACAATCATTTTCTATATATTTCAACCTTCTAGAAAAATGGTAAAGTTAGATCTTCCCCATGAAACCCCAAAAATTAGTTTTCACCCCTTTTCCAACATCATGCCTCAAGACCCTCAAAAGTTTAATTTTAGCATAACTTGAGTATACAATGTTCTTTTTAACATATGAATAGTATTTTCTAACATTTTTCACCTTTCTAAACTCAATGGTGAGGTCAAATTTATCTAAATACTTGATAATTCAATAACACCTTAAAACATGCCTTAAGAGGCCATAACATAGACTAGCTAGTCATACCTACCAATTTAATTATTAAGACTTAATGTAACATCTTAAAACTTAAGATTAAGGATTTAACATATGTAGATAGATAATCTTATCTTCTTAAAACTATAGTTTACCATTAGTACACTATTGAAGTTAATGTCCATAAGGGGAATAGAAAGGTCATTAAGAATTAGATAATATAGTAAATCAATTAATCAATTGATGTATCAGTTAAACAAAAATGATCAATTGAATGTATATCAATTTGTCTGCAATCAAAACATATGACAGAACAACATGAAGAGTCATAATCTCATTGAAACAAGATCCATGATACCTATAAAGAATAATGGCCCAAAAAATCCAAGAATGAGAATGAAAGTTGTAATATAAAACATGCTTGCTAGATCCCTTGCAAGTAAGAAGCAACATCTGCTATGTCCATAATGTGTCTTGAACTAGAATGGGTATCGATACCCTCACATCTTAGCAAAGTTACAAGAGTTGGATTTTGATGTTTTATGTATATAAGAAGTCTTGCCATGGAAATTTCTATACCAATTCCAACCAAACTTGGAAAAGATGGAATACAAAGGTATTTATAAGCAAAAAGGTTCTTGGGGAAGTTCTCCTTTTGAGCCATACAGTTTAGCCTATTGTAAAAATCACAGCATTGATGGTTGCATAATCGTTTATAAAGAAGCCAAGTTTGAGTTGGTACAAAGGTTTGAATGGAGTTTAGAAAATATGATTTTTGAAATTCCAAAACTTAAAATCCTAGAAAAGAAAGAATGTTCAAGATTTTAGAAACATCACATAGCCTTGGCAATGATTCTAAAAAACTATCTCTTAGTGAGATGTGTATGCATAGTCAACACACATTTAATTGCCAAAAAAACATGTTCAGATGTTAGACTATGTCAAGGAGCATACTTGATTAAGAAATAGAAGAATTTTTGAAGAATAAGTTATTTCTAAACTATAATTACCCAATGCTAATTATCTTTTGTAGAGATTTCAATGCAAAAGTTGGAAGTAGTGTTTATCAATTCTTAAAACATGGATGTGTAAAAGAATCCTTGGAAAATGAACCTAATTTGAAGAAAATGTTTGCATCAATTCAACATATAATTTCATTTGTGAGTGCATATTTTGCATACTTTGAATCTTCAATAGATAAATTAGATCATAGAATTTAGTAACAAATGATGTTAATGGATAGTACTCATCAAGAACCATAGTTTACCAAACACTCTACTATGATTAATGAGGATGGGTTAACAACATTTTTCATTGAGACCCTAGATTATATTTGGTATAATGTTTGATTCTTCCAAGTTACCAAGTTACTTGAGTTAATTTCTAAAGAAGAAGTTGAGAAGAATCAAGATCAAGCCTTGCCATCCCAAACAACACCATGTGATCATATACCACTTATGGCAAAATTACAATTACATCCATCAATTCATAAGGTTGATTAGGATCAAGAAGTATCTCACCCTTATTTTTATTTATAATCTTATTATTTTCTTCATTGTTTAATGTATATTTTAATTAGATAAGTAAAATATCTAAGGTAATGGAAGTTGGAAATAAAGAATTTATCCTACCTTCACTTGGATAACCAAATATGAGTTGCAATTTGTGTGACCCTAGTTAGGATTCGTGATTAATGGTGGGTAGATCGTTAATTCATCTCTTGTCATTATCTTAGAAAATGAGGTGAGTATTATTAAAATAATATTAAATAATTATATATATATTCTTCTCATATATATTTTGTTTGTAGAATAATCAAGAAAATACTTCAAGTTTAAAGGAGAAATAAAATTATTAAAGCATACGATCATAACAAAAGCATTAGAGTTGGAAAAAGATAGTGAACTTGGACTCATTCGAGGACAAATGAAACCTAAGGGAGGTAGATTGTAACATCCACATTTCCAAATGATGTTGTTGTCTAATGAATATGGTGCCTCTTCATAACAAGTGTTGTTGTTATCGTAATAAGACCCAGAAGGGTGTGATGTAATTGAGACCTGAAAGGGTGAAAGGATGCATTGTAATAATGGATGTGTCTCTTGAGGTAGCCTTTGGAGTTTTGACCTAAGGCATTTATACCCAAGATTAAAGGTTGTGCCAACATGGAGTGATGAAGCTGGTAAATGCAAGTCATGAATGTTGGGTGAAGTAGAACATGAAGAGGATTTGCAATCCCTTCTGGCTAGTAATAGGCCTAACCATGGTGGCAATGCTAGATTGCCTCTAAGGGATAGATGCCTAAGGAAGAAAACCCCAAGGAAAACTCTCAAAGCATGATCCAAATACACTATCCCAAATCAATAAAGCATTCTTTTCTCTTTTCTTTGGCAATTTCTCTAGTATCTTTATTATGCATAATATCGAATGTTACATATATTAGAAATTTGGTGTATTATCTTCTTACACATAATGTATAATATATCATATATTTGATGTTTGCCATGACATCCGAAAAAGGGATGTCACAAGAAGGATTTCTTACAAGAAGGATAATTTACTGAACTTAGATAAATGATATGGTGGTAGATTCAAGAACATAAAAATAGAATTGATATTTCATGTGACACACATGGAGTGACCAATTATTCCATTATTCATTTATCTTGGAATGAAATTTGGTGTTTATATTGAATTAATTGATATGAAATGTATGGACTATTATCTATAATTAAAGGATATCCTATTAATGAATGTATGGATGGAGGATAATGTATATGATATCATGAATGGTCAATTCATTTCTCTTCCAAAGATCAATAGTTCCAGTTCTATAGATGTAAATATATGAAAGGAGATTGAGTTTGTTGATCCTATAAATAGTAGACCAATGCATCTAATTTGCAATGCATTCATAGATAAGAGATCTTACAAGAGTAGAAGGAAGGATGATAATAGTAATAGAAGAGAATAAGAAGAAATATCAAGATCTTGATCCTCCTATCATCCGAATAATTTTATATCAATCATGTATGAAATATGCTGCAAGAGGAACTATATGCAAAAAATTACCATTGGCAAAATTAGGAGGACTTGGGAAATGAGGTCTGCAATGAGTGGTAATGAAACAATTTCATACATTATGCATGAATTTGAATCAAATCATTTTATTAGGAATGAAATGCATATAGTAAAGATAATAAAATATTTAAGCATGAAAATTTGTAATAATGTTTGGCATACAGTTCATGGTATTCCAAGTAGTACATTCTACAATTACTTATGTAATTTCAAGGATGGACATGTGGTGTTTGATCATGGTAACACTAGAAAGGTAAAGGCTAGATCAAGCTAGATTGTAGCAATTATGATTCTTAAAAGAGTTGTTATTGAAATGACAAAACATTCCCCTTCAGAATGTAAATAGGTTATGAGGGATTGAACATATGAACCAATCAAAATATTACCTATAAATATGAGTCAATGCATATTTGTAAAGAATTACATTAATTCTACATTAGATGACCTTGGATTACCACCAGTTATCAAAAGTCAAATATCAAATATCTTCAACAAATACTGTCCAAATATAACTTTCATTAGAAAGCATGATTTCTTGGTTTGTAGAACTTGTCATACGTTGACCAAAAGAAAGAAATGCATTAAGGACCCATTAGAGAGAGATAGAATTTAAAAGGATCTTCAAAATCATTATGATTATGTAATTTTGTGTAAGAACACATACTATATTCATCAAGATCTAGTGACAATGCAACTAGATAATTACTTAAGCATCATTCATGATAGAATGGATAATTCAAAAACCTCTTTGTCAAAGCTACTAATCTTGCCTAAGGATGTCCTCAAGAAAGAGAAATTTCAAATATAACTTATGGGAATTCTAGTAAAAGAATGAGGATATGGAGGTTTTGGCCACTTTAGTCCATTCTATAAACATATGGGTTCTCAATTTATCATGACATCACTATTAAAATCATTGAGAGATTTGGGGGAGGATCCTTTAGACAAATATGGTGATATGATAATGAAACATTACAATTCCACAAGATGCTTCCTTATAGAAGCACTACTCAACCATTCAGGTTTTCTGCATGGAGAACTAACTATTTTAGATTATTTAGATGAAATCAATTCAAGGTCTAATTTAGGCCATTACTTACTACACTTTTCCTACAAATGGATGACTGTGGGGGAGATAACAAGAATAAATATGTTTTTCTTTATTTATCATTACTTATAACCAAAATAATTTTCAAGGTTATAGAGTGAAGTTTTGTT
>MNCI01031377.1:1758-26858 GCA_015680685.1 Gnetum montanum
GCAAGGTTTATCCAATCAAGTTTGTCTTTATTACCGTACACAACTTGGGTTCAGGTTACAAGCTGCTCGAATAAAGAGCTGTTCACTATAGGACTCCTACTGCGGGCACATGGGAAAAATTCTAACTCTGGAGTGATCAATCTGGCAAAGCTTCGCTACTTCTAGCCAGGATTGGGAAATAAGGGGAGTGCCGCCTCTTATTTATAGATATGGCGGTAGACCGCGATATCGCGTATGCGATATCGCAGGGAAAGATGCGATATCGTGGCACAGTGCATGTCGTGTCTCATCACTTATCATATTAAGGAATCCTTTAATGTTTCCATTATGCTACTAGCAGATATTACAAGAGCCAAAGACAGAGAAACCATAGCTAGAACTCTATGGCCGTATAAGAACATGAAGATATCCTTGATTGACTACTATAGATAGGATAGGTGATGTAGAATCTTTTTGATATCCCCCATGATATCATTACAATATAGTTAGATTTGATTTAAATAAAGGGCAAGCTAGTAATGGCAAAACTTAGAACTAAGCATGTAGAAAATGAAGTAGAGGGTGCAAGTAGAATTGGCTACATTAAGAGTAGAAAAGAGAGACACTTCACAATACATAGTGCTAGACCAGCTAGACAAATTTAGAATAGACCAAGTGGCCTAGCTCATAGCTAGAAACATTTAAGTGGAGATGGTGCAACATGAAACATCTTTGTGGTAGAAGCCTAAGCATACACTCATGTCAAAGAACTAATTGCCCTTTAGGAAGAAAATAAAAAGATTGCTGTAGAGAATAAAATGTTGATAAACATTAAAAAGCAAAAAAATGTTCTTGATGGAAGCATCCATTAACTAAGAGAATAATTTGCTAAAGTTAGCTAAGACATGTAAAAATTGGCTAGAAGTTAACACTTGAGATTAGTGCATGGCAAAACGAGGCCAAAAAACATGAAAGACACAAGAAACACTTTAGGGATCAAGTGTGTAATGCCTAAAAAATTTGATGCTAGAAGGCTAAAATGCTTCATCTCTGTTATGTTTGATAATGAATAGCAAGGGTTGATTTTCTCAAACTTCTCTCTTCTTGTTTGCTTAACCTTCACATTACTTGTATGAAATTATCAAGATTTTTGTTGTAAGTTTAGATTGTTGAAGCCTTTATTTCTTTTTTTTTGGATCTCTCCACCTATCCTCTACACTCTCACAACTAAATGACTTGGATGAGAGTTCTTTTTGTAATGATTCAGAAACACCCATAATGACTTGGGGCATTTCTTGCAAAAGATTGCCAACAAGGGCCAAGGATCCCTAATATGAGGATTGGTACCATCGGCAAAAAGTGAGAGTATCCTTGAGCCCAGGGATAATAGTGAATGTTTTAAAATTTTTTAATTCTTGAGATTTGGTTGGAATTTGGTTGATGAACCTATACCTTCTCAAGTCTGATTTTGATGTCTTTCTATAAGTTGATCGAGTGGGGGAAAACCTAGGATGTTAATTTATGGTTGAGATTTATTTATTGTCTGCTGTTGAACATATGAATTTCCTAATTAAATGATAAATGGTAAATGGTTACAAGAGTTAAATTCAGATGATCTTGTTTTGTGTGTTGCTTGAAATTATAAAATATTATTATGTGATTAAAAAAATATGAGATTATTAATTTATCTACTTTTATCGTTATTTTTTTTGTTTACAAATGTGTAAATGATCATGATTAGATATTTCTTTTTAGGTTGAATAAAAAATGTTTGATTTTTTTAATTGGATGAATCTTGCATAGATATTTTACTATGGCTATTTCTTTATAAAATTATCTCTTACTTCTTAAAATTAATATTGATTGACCAATTTTAGCGCTAGATCTAGGCATTGCTGATTTCGTTTTAATTTTATAGATTAATGTTAGTTTGATTATTGTAGAAAGAAAGTCACCTGGGCATTTTCTTCTTTCAACTAGCTTTATTTCTGGTGGGGCTTTAGGTGTTAGCTCTTACTCCCTATGAATGGGTATTACAATACCTTTGCAATTCACAAGTGAAACTGAGAAGACAATGGTCACGTCTATTAGATTCACTACCTAGACCTAGTGTACTTAGAGAGCTAAAGTCTATAGAATTTGATTGGATCGCTCAGTGAGCTCTAGTGATTCATATGGTTGGTAAGAGGGACTACTCGCTTCTCATCATTTGTGCCATTGTTAGGGACTTTAGTTAGTTATTTGCACTACCTAAGAGTTAGTGAAATTATATAATGATGTTGTAACAAATCCAAAAGTTGATATCATTAACAACAAAAGCACACTATTTTTCTTTGGATCTAATATGGCTTCTTCTCATAGAGGAGATTCTCCATTGCCATATGAAGGTGGTTCCAATTAGCAAAGGCATGAAGGCTCAAAACCACATGTGCCCCAACAAGGCAAAGTGGTTTATACTCATCTAGATGAGTATGTTCCAAACTTCATCTTCATCTTGCACTAGGATGAACATATGTGATGGAGGAACATGGAGGGTAACATTGTGTTGCCATGCAATCAATTAGTTCATGCGATGCTGCTCTACACTCTCATGCAATTGGGCATCGTCGGGCTTAATGCTAAATGTGTTGTGCAAGATCATGACTATCAGGCTTATCATCCCACTAAGGCATAATGGAAGAAAGATTAGCAATAGGAGGCTTGCTACAAGGCATCAAAGGGGAAATGGTTCACGAACCCTTTGTCCCTACTAGGCCAAAAGGAAGGAGAGGATCCCTTATCAAGGGGTTCTCAATACACTAATTCTCCTCCCCTCTTCTTTGATGAAAGGGGCCCTAACCATAATTTATAGGTCACTATAAACAATGCTGGTTTACATAAGAATGAGTTTCATAATCATGGGCATTCCAAAGAAGGGAGTTAAGGCAAGAACTTGGACAAGCACCATGATAAAGATAAACATGGTGATCATGGCTATGACCAAAGAAGAGGGAGTAGTAGGCACCATTTTTGTGCTAGTCCTCCTTCCTCTTTACATTCATTTTCCTCATCTTCTTCCTCCTCTAGCTCCAACCAAAGTTGTAGAGAACAAGACCGTGATGGAGGTGACTAGAAAGACAAAGATGATCGCAGACCCCATTGTAACAGTAGAGACTAGAGGCATGGGAAATCAAAGGAGATCCATCACCATGAACAGAGGGACAGTAGAGGGCATCATAGGCATCATGGCCATCATAGATGATATGACTATGATAAGTCTTTGTTTGCAACTAGAAACATGCTCAACATTGCAAAGGAGTGAGAATTCCAATGAGGCATGTGAAAGATAACTGAATTAAGTGGTTGGACATGAACAATATTTCCAAGTTTAAAGGGGGATACAATTTTGATCCACAAAATCATCTTTGAGCCTTTCATGATGCTTATGCCTTATAGAACATGGAAAATAAATGACAAAAATTGAAGCTATTTTTTAGGACACTCATTAAGGAGATCAAAAGTTGGTACCAGTCCTTGGAGTTGGAATCAATCCATTGATGGAATACTATGCTTAAGCTCTTTAACAATAAGTATCAAACATACTCCCAAGTATTTAATATGAGGAAGTAGATCTAAGGGTGGAGGTAAGGAACACATGAATCCTTGGGCATAGCCATGGGTAGATATTACTCTTTGTTGCACAAATGCCTAGGCCATGGCTTTTCTCAATGGAAGTAGGTTCACCATATCATAGATGGGCTTAGAACAGAAATGGGAAGAAGTCTTAGGGTTTATGCCCAAGGGAGACTTTAAGAACTAAGAGCCCATTAGATCCAAAGGCTAATTTAGCAGGTGGCTAAAGAAGAAGGAGAGTTGAGAAAAAGGAAAAGTGTGGAAGAGTATCACTATGACCCTTCCATCCGCAAAAGGTAGGTTTAGTTTTATGATAATGAGGAGGAGACACCACTTGATGAAGTGGTGCAATGTAAAACCTAGCTGATACAAAAATTTGTATCTAAAATATCAACCAAGGCACATAAAATGTGGAACTATTTAGAAAAAAGGTTCCAAACTGCCCTTAGAATTGCTAAAGAGTCCAAAGAGCAAGGTAGTGATTGTTATTGAAGGAGAATGAAGAAACTTAAATGTTCCCATCAAAGGGGTAACGACAAAGCTACTGTCATTGAAGGGGTTGCTGATTTTGAGATAGATGATGATGGTCGATGTGACATCAACTAATACAAGCAACCCCTTCAATGACACAGTATGGGATGCTCCATTGTGTTGCTGATTGTAAGGGATGTTGCTCCATTGTGTTGTACTTGCAAGTTTGGGATGTACATGCTAAATCCTAGATTGGCAAAAAGGCAAGCACCAAGAAGGTTGCCTTATCATCAAGGCAACTTAAAGTAGTTCCACCAATAAGCTTATTATCCAAGTGGAGCTCCACCTCAACCTCATGAGCAATATTAGTAGTGGTAGCATCCACAGTATGGGGGATGCCACCACCAAGGTAGTAGTACCCTTATTGGTAGCTAGATCCATATGGGTACTATGTTCAACAAAGGATATCTTCATGTGGTTCTTCTAGTCACACCTCTTTCCAACCACTACTACACTTCTGAATACTACATAGCTCAATCTCTAAGAGGGGAATCCCCATTTCCTTTCTACCCTCCTCATCCTTCTACACCTATACCTCTACCCCCAACTCAATTGCCACGAGCTTCATCCATGCAAGGAAAAATTCCATCCTAGCCATAGCAAAGAAACACCACAAGGGTTATTAACTTATAGCCAACTTCCTAGTCGATTGGTTTTAGACAATAAACCGTAAAAAAGACCTTTCTTCCAAACCAACAATCCTACTAAGCCCTTACATAGACTTACAGATGATGACCCTACGTCTCCTTCATCCTCTATAATACCATTCGATATCCCTTTAGACCAAATGCTACCCAAGGTACATACTGTAATGTTGATCCATGCAGTCATAGATTAGATAAAGGTTGGCTACCTTCCTAGGAAAAGATTTGATCCTAAGAGTTCCCTATTTTACTTACAAATCACTAGGAATGAGCCTTGCAAGGCTCTTCTGGACTCAGGTTCTGGTGTAAACTTGATCTTGCATGAAATGTATAAAGCTTAGAACCTATCGTCTCTCAAGAAGAGCAACATTTGTCTTGAGTTTGTAGATCAATCCATCACCATTCCCTTGGGATTGGTGGAGGACATTATGACCATTGTCTATGGATGGTCATATCCTATTGATTTTCTAGTGATCAAAGTTAATATCTGGAAGGAAAACTTCCCAATTATCATGGGAAGGGCTTATCTAAAAACAACTGATGTTCAACTGGGCATTAGAGACCTCTCCTTGAAAATTTCTAAGGAAAATGATTTTGGAAAAATTAAGAGGAAACGTGTTCCATGCATTGCCTATATTGACATAGGGTGCCATTATGTGAAAAAATTATGATATGTAAAAAGTACAACAATCATGGCATGAAAGCAGTATGCAGATGTGTCTAAAATTCAAAGATGCCTATATGCAACAACCATAAAATAGGAGGACATCTAGAGCTTGATAGTTGAACCTAAAAGTAACAGAACTCTAGGCATGGAACAAACTAAGAGCTTGACAAGTACCTACATTGAAGGCATGGGTGAGATGGAGCAAATCCATCACTAGCTCTCTGATGAACTTGATGATACCAATTGGAGAGAGTTGAAAATCCATAAAAGTTTTAAACAGAAGCCCCTTGAGTTAAAGACTCTATTGACCAGAATGGAATATGCTTTTTTGAAAAATGACAAGTTGGTTATTATCAATGCTAGTGTTACTCCTACATAGAAAAAGAAGCTATTGGAGGTGGTCAATAAATGGTCAGCAGACTTTGCTTGGTCATATCCTGAACTCACTAGAATTAATCCTAGAATATGCCAACATTGCATCTACATAGATCCCTCCATGAAACCCATGAGGTAGTTGCAATAGCAATTGAATCCCAAATTAAAGTAGATCGTCAAGGGGGAGATTGAACAACTCCTCAAGGCAGGGTTCATCTACCCCATTGCAGATAGTGAGTGGTTAGCCCACTTATCATAGTGCCAAAGAAAGGTGGGATATGGAGGATTTGTATTGATTTTGAGTTATTGAACATGGAAACATACAAGGATCATTTTCCATTGTCATTTTTGGACTAGGTGTTAGATACCATTTTTAGGCATCGCTATTATAGCTTTCTAGATGGTTGCAGTGGTTGTAACCAAATTCAGATCATACTTGAAGATCAGGGCAAAACAATGTTCACAAGTTCATTAGGGACTTTTTCATAGAAAAGGATGCCATTTGGTTTCTGTAATGCGTCTACCACATTCCAACCCCTTGCCCTGAGCATTTTCCAATGTTAGATTGGTAGTGAGGTGGAAGTCATCATGGGTGACTTCTCAACCTATGGGGTTACATACAAGCAAGCCTTAGACCATCTTGAGAAAATGCTTAAAAGGTGCATGGAGAAAAACCTTAGGCTTAACTGGTAGAAAAGCCACTTAATAGTCTAGGAAGGTATTGTGTTGGAGGATAGAATTTCACAAAAGGGATTAAGGTGGACCTTGAAAAAATAACTGTCATCCAAGGAATTACCCAATAGCCAAAAACAATTAAAGATGTAAGGTCATTCCTTGGCCACACTAGCTACTATTGGTGCTTCATAGAGCATTTCTCTAAGATTTTCAAACCATTGGTAGAGCTAACAAATAAGGATGCTTCATTTTTCTGGACTAAGAAATGTGAATGTGCATTTAAGCAACTTCAGGAAAAGCTTGTAGAAACTCTAATTCTACGAGCACTTGACTGGTCCAAGCCCTTTCACATCATGATGAATGCATCCAATTATGCCTTGGGAGTTGTGCTCATGTAGTTGGATGATCAAAATTATCCTTACTACATCCACTACATGAGTAGAAGCATTTTGGATGTGCAATTGAACTACACCACAATAGAAAAAGAATTGATGACAGTGGTGTTTGCCTTGGAAAAACTCAAGTACTACATGCTTGGGTACAAGGTGTTTGTGCACATGGAGCTTAATGCAATTCAATTTCTAATGAATAAACCAATGATGCACCCCCGTGTCATATGGTAGTTGGTGATCTTGTAGGAATTCAATCTAATAATGGTAGATTGAAAGGGAATTGAAAATGTGGTTGTTGACCACTTATGTCAGTTGAGATAGGACAATAAAGAAGAGGAGAGTTCACTTTTAGATTAGTTTCCTGATGAGCTCCTCTTTACTAAAGCTATAAATGAATAAGTTCCTTGCACTTAGGAGATCCCACAAGAATGGAATAATAAGAAGAAACAATAGTTTCTTCACCAGGCCAAATGCTTCATGAAAATTAATGGACACCTTTACAAGGTGTGTGCTAATGGCTTGGTTCAATGGTGCGTACCTGATGCTAATCAACTGTGTGTGCTTTGAAATGCTTACAAGGGCCCTTATGGGGGTCACTATGCTAGGAGATGTACATACATTAAGGTCCTCATGGCAGGTCATTATTGGCCAACACTTTTTAGGGATGCTTACCATTTTGTCTACTCTTGTGAATGCTACCAACATGATGGTGGAATGACCGCTTGTATGGAGGGACCTTAGCAATGGATCCAACCACTGGAGCCCTTCAATATTTTGGGCATTGACTTCATGGGTTTCATTACTTCCATGTGAAATGGAAAGGCGTACATCATAGTCGCTATTTATTACTGTACAAAATGGGTAGAAGCTGTAGTCGTTACCAATTGTACATCTTCTACAACTACTCAGTTTGTACAACAATATGTTGTAAATAGGTTTAGGGTACCATGAACACTTATTTTTGATAATGGAACTCATTTTATAGGCACTAACTTTCGGAAGCTAATGGAAATCTTGGGAGTTAAACATAAATTAACAACACCTTACCATCCCCAAGCTAACAATTAATCAGAGGTTACTAACTGGGAGATAACAAAAATACTAACTTGAATTGTTAGTAAATATAGGAGGGACTAGAGCACAAAACTCAATGATGCCCTTTGGGCCTACCACTCCACTTGAAAACTTCCTATTAGCTACTCTCCCTATGAGCTTTTGTATGGAAAATTATGAACACTTCTAATCCAAATAGAGGTCTATATACTATTAATAGCTTGTGACCTTGACCTTAACCTAAGTCAAGCACAGAAAAAAAGATTAATGAACCTCAACTTGCTAGACGAAAATTGATTAGTGGCCCTATCATCTAATGAAGTGCATAAGGCATTCAATAAACAATGACATGACCTTAGAATTAGGAAAGTAAAATTTCAACTAGGAGATAGGGTCCTATACTAGAATCCCACACACATACCACAAAGACCTAAGTTCCAAATGTTGTAGGAGGGGCCTTATGTTATCTACAAAACCTTTTCCTTTGGGGCCATGTTAATTTACAAACTTGAAAGCCCAAACAAAAAGTTGCTGGTCAACATGCAACAATTGAAACCTTTCTATGAACCTAGGAGAGCTAGTGACCAGAACACCTCCTCAGATGGGTAGGCATGCTCAATTTTTTGGATCCCCTCCTTCCAGCTTAATCATGGGGGAGATGGCCATTCATGCTAATTAATCAAAGTGGCTCCTTAGTTTTTTATTTTTCTAGTTTTCACAGTTTTTGTTTTGCAACACTTTTAGTACATTTTTCTCTTTCTTAAAATATTTTACATTATTTGATTTTATTTCTTTGATAATTTTCTTATGTTTTATTTTTCTTTCTTTATTGCTGCCAAGATTAAGTGCAATTGTAGCTACCAATTGATGGTGATTTGTGCTATAATGTTATTTGATTGCTAAAGTATAGATTCTATCTTTAAATTTTGATGTTGATATCTAAGACATGAGTTCTTTTTCATGATAACAGATAGTGAGTCTACGTCATTCATCAATCCACCAAACTCTATGGCATTCCCTTATTTTGCGAATATGCAATCCCTTCTTAAATGAAACCTTTAATGAATTTATGACCTTGGTAGTTTCCAAACTTGGAAAGGATTAAATAGATAGACAAGGGTGTGACTTTAAGGGGATTTGATGCTCTTTGTACTTGCCTACATTCTTGGATGCATAAGTGTTTCTGTGGATTTCTCACCAGTCTGCTGTTGACCAATAATAGGGAGCTAAGTCTTTGCATGATGTGGTTCCTATCTAAAAGCTCAAAAAAATAATGGGAATATAAAGCACATCCCTTAGAAAAAATAACAAGCTCTAAGAACTGGTTATGGGACTAGAAAGAGATGTTATCCATGCTTGAAGGTCTCCTCTAGCTAAGGTCCATCTCACTTCTTGCTTCTCTTTTGTTCTCTTTTAGGAATGATGATTGATCTATGGGGATATTCTTATGCCTTGGGAGGGTGGACTAGTCTTAGAGTGTCAATGCAAAGTCACTAAAAGTGGTTGGTTTTAATTCAGACTAAGGATGGATGTTATCGTGTCATATTAACCATAAAAATCCATAAGGAACTTCATGTGACTATGATATGGGACTCCATTTTACACTCTATCTCATCCACATATGCTCTCCATTCCTCACCTCACTATCTCTTGTCATGTCTTATTTGATGTCTTAGTTTGATGCATCAAAGTTCTTTGATAGTTTCTTTGGTGATTTGGTCCTTAACTAACCATAATCATTAATCATCCATGGGGCTGACAAACTCCTTGGGTTGAGGGCATTCAAGGGCATTAAGGGAATAAGCCTGCTATGGGGAGGACCCACTTGCATACTCCTTGGCTGGAATGGCTAAGTTCCTCATCCACTACACATTTTTTGCATTCAAATCTTTTGTGCTCCATGTTGGTGACATCTAGTTGTGCACTCCTTCATTGCATTTCTCTAATTATTCTCCCATTAAATCTCCTTTTTTGTGCATTATCTAGTCCTCTTTAAGCATTTCATCATGTTTTAGGCTCTTTTGGCTCCCTAAGAACTTTAATTTTATGTAAAAACTCTTTGTATTTTCCTTCTTTTTCAATGATAAAAAATTCTATCTTTCAACCACATCAACGGGATCTTGTCAACGCCACCAGTCACATCAATGTAGCCTAAAGAACCTATAAATACCACAACACATTGTGAATTTTTTTGTCATTTTCCTTCAAACACAAGAGAAGTTTTTGCAGTTTTTATAGCCCAGAATCTTCCAGAGCCCATAACTTTCAAATCGCTTGTCCAATTTCCCTCATTTTTCATTCCTGCAAGTATCAGAGGTGAGCTCTATGCCATGGGGGCTGCAAGCCTTAGGCTTTTTGATGAACTAATAAAATAATATTAAAATCACGAATTTATGAGAGTTAAACCTTTCCAATGAACTTTGGTAGACATTACAATGAATAATAGTAAAATAATATTAAAATAATCAAAGATACCATGATTACAACTTAGCCAAGTGTAACTAATCCAAAGAGATAGGTACTGAAATGTTCCAAAGTTACACATCAAATGCTAATCCTTGATCATGTTGTGATTACATATGGCACCAAGACCTAAGTGTCTGCAAGAAGGAGGATTGTCCCAACCAAGAAACAAGCAACCTAGAACTAGAAGGGGCCAACAACAAGAATAACCCTAGGAGTAGACAACCAAAGCTGATGCAATGGGACCTCTTTGAGAGGAGCTTGAAGTGGAATCTGTCCATCAAATTTTGGAAGTTAAAATGGTGTAATCTCACTAGGATGAGGCACAAGGACCAAGGCCAAACCTTGAGGTCATGTTAACGAATGCCTACCTTAGGCAAGTTTAGTTTAATGAAATTCAACATTTGATTCTTCAAGAATTGAACTCTGGAACCTTCTTAAACTTTGCCCTAGAAAATGTTAGAGTGGGGAGTGGTACATGGGAGAGACATATCTCTTCTGGAATAATAGGCACCTAATGCCACTATGAAGATCAAGAACATTAGTATGTCCTACTTGGTGGAGGTCATCTCTTAAGCTCTTAAATTAACTAAAATTGGGACAATATAGAAGAGATCTAAATAAAAGTGGACCTAGAGGTAAAAAAGAAGTGGGTTCAATAGTGCTATGGAGTGGAACACAAAGAGTATGGTGCACTCATAATGGTAGAATGTTCCTACTTCAATATCATGGCCTACCACCTCAATCCAATGGTAAGGCCAAGAAAGGTAATAACTTTTTCTACCTGTGCATGCACTACTCTAAGAGGGAATCAATATCCCATAGGTGATCTATCTTGAGATAGAGAAGCAATTCAAAGAAAATGAGTGTGGGAGGAAAGCACTCCCATTTTTGTACCTAATCTAAAAACTGTGCAAAAAAGGAGGAATAGCTCGCTATTTTAATGACACACTTGGACATGCTCCTATCGCCTCTTGGGTGGAAATGATGAAAGATAAGGTCTCTGCAATGATGAAAGAAGAGAAGCACCCACCACAACTAGTCACTCATGAAACAATGTTAGAGGCTTGTGTTGCCATGGAGTGCATGTAGAAAATTTGTGACTAACTCTTGCAACAGCAACAAGCTGGTTTGAGTGGTGACCCATTTGTCTACTAACTAGCCGTAAGTCACTTGAACAAGGTAACTTGTACCATAAGTTGGTTGGAGGACATGGTGCCAACATTCTCTACCTAATGAATGTAGGCACTTGTGTGCTTAGATCGTAGTGCCTAAGAGGTAATAGTATCCATTCCAGGATAGTAGCAATTTCCAAAAATCTTTGTAGATGCTACTACCTTCTCAATTAGCTTGGAGGAAGGTGATGGGGCAACTATCTTGGTGATGCAGCACCAAGTGCAAAAAATGGTGGTTGAGGTGATGGTTGATCAAGTGGGTGAAGCCCTCAATGTTCTTGTAGTGTCTATGTTAGATAGTATTGCACTTAGAGATGTGTAGATGTCTGTAGGAGCGGCTAGTGGGAGATTTAGTATAGCTCAGCATGAGGAGTTGCTGGAATGACTAATGGGAACCTAATAATCAGTTTCAAAGGTCGTTGACCTTTTTGATGACATCACTACTAACCAGTCGATGTTGTTGAAGGCTAAGGGAAAATACCTCATTGCCAATGCCTAATTTGAGGTAGTCATAGAGCAAAATCAGTGCTTCGTTGCTGTAGTTATGAAGTGAAGAACCTGCCTTGCTAATCCCTCCATACTTAGACAAGCTATAACCAGAGATGAAGCTTTTCAATGGCTTTAGACTAAACTTTAAAAGGTTGAGTATGTTAAGAAGTCAGTAATCTTCAACTAGTCCTTAGTAGATTCCACTATCTACAACATTCAGAAGGACTTGTTGGAGGTTTGTTGAGAGAATGCCATTTTAACGAAGGACAATCATCACCTGCATAATGTTAAGCTTTTAAAAGAATAGATGGTTGAATAAATGAGATAATAGCAGGAGAAGCTTCCCAAGATGACCATGGATATGAGGGGGTTGGTAATAGAAAATCATAATCTCTCAATGGAGGAGGTCCATGCCTTACACCAGAAAGCTGCAATGGAAATTATTGCCTAGAAACATGAGGCCCTTAAGTTCAAAAGGATCAAAAATCATTACAGGGACCAAGTCGGCTTGCAAAGAGAAATAAATGAGAAAGAAATTCAACTAGCAAAGGAAAAGGTCAACGAGGCCCTCCAATAGCTTCAACAAGGAGGTGACGTGTGGCAGCCCATCTTTGATAGGCTGAACACATACAACAAAGGAGAAATCTACCTCAAGGAGTTACAGATCGACAAGATGATAGAATACATGGAGCTTGCCAAACTTCAATATGCAAACTTGGCAATGCTGATTGCTAGAAGGTCATAGTTAGAACTAGAGAAGTAGGTGGCCAGCCCATGCTTGTTGTATGAGGCCAAGTTCAAGCATTAGAAGGAGACCAAGCACAAGCTAGAAATAAAAAATGCTGAAATCAAAGTTCTCAAAGCACATTTCATTGATCAAAGATCAACTATTGAGAACCTAGCTCACATAATGAATGACTACTAGGAACTACAGAACATTGTTAGGGCGTTTAATATTGAATGAAAATAATTTGTAGCTTGGTTTGTCAATGTGAAGGAGTTGTTCCTAGCAATGCCCTATCTATGGGATGTTCCTATGTTGACCCACATTGGTGATGCTACTTGGATTGTGCATGATCCCTGGAGTGAGGAGAAGATGAAAGCATTGCTAGATGCTTTTTGTCTTCCACCACTAGTTGTAGCTGCAGTTGGACAACCACAACCACAACCTCAACCATAATAGTCATGTGCACTAGAGGTAAGAGAAGGTCCTTTGGCAACTCAAGAACCTCGATCACCTTGGACTATTTGATTTTTCTCCTTGTCTTCAAGCTACTAGAGAAGTTGCATTGTCAAGTTTTGTAATGGTGTTCAATTTTATGATCATGAACACCAAATTTTGTAAACATTGTAAATCCATATACTTGGGCACTTAGTATTAGTTGATTCATTTTGTGTGTCAGTTAGTTAGTCAATAATTCCATACCTTTCCAAAATTTTACAAGAAACTTGTTCCTCCTTTTGTTCACTTAAGGAAAAATTTTTATTCAGTTGTGGAGGTATGATGAGTTGTCATTTAACCATGTCAACATGTGGTTTGCTACATCAATGCGTACGTGTCAATGTAGTGTTGTGTTTTACCTATATAAGTGTGCACACTAGTGGCATTTATGGCATTCAATCATTAGTTGCTAGCAGAACTCTTACAATTTTGTCTTCTTAGAGTTAGAATATTTTTGAAGTGTCCGCAATAGGAGTTTAAAAGTGTATGAATCTTTATTCTAACATTGATGTAGTTGAGCACCTTTGTGAACAGTAATAAAGATGAGCTTTCTTGATAAACCTTATAGCACTTGGTCTTAGCTTAATGTTTACTTCTTGCATTTATTATTCATGCATTTTAATTTAATTCTTTTAAGTAATTAATTCATACAATTAATTAATGCACATAAGTACAACCACTTCGAGCATATGTTAATGCTTGGTAATTCCAGTAGTGCCTAATGCTTAATGACCCAATAGCATTGCAACATGTTCAGGATGTATATGGAAAGTAGGAACAGATGCTTATGTTAGGATTAGTTAAGGATTAGATTAGTTAAACATTTAATTACTTTATTTTCAGCAGTTAGATGAATTAAATGAAAAACATAAAATGATAAAAATCAAATGCCTTAGTTACACTTAACCATACCTTTGCAATTCACAATCAAATTCGGAAGACAATGATCACACCCGTTAGATTCACTACCTAGACCTAGTGTATTTAGAAAGCTAAAGTCTATGAAATTCGACTATATCACTTAGTGAATGCTAGTGATTCATATGGTTGGGCGTAGGGACTACTCGTTGCTCATTAAGTACAAAATTCAATGCTTTGAATGTATCAAGAAGCCAAATGAAGGATGCTAATAACTCGATTTAGCCAGCAAGGTATGCCTTGTAATCAACTTTGCTCTTTGAAAGTCTCAAGTTTTTTCTCCTGAAGCTTACCACTAGTTTCTCATTCACTAGATCTATGCTATAGCTGAGAGGATGGTTATGGACTTCTAGTGAATCTGCACTACTCTAAAAGTCTCTTTGTTAAGCCTAAATGCAAAATGGTCAAAATTCCTTTCAATGTGGTTAACTTAGGTTTAAATAGGTCATTTGGCGACTGATTTGTTGTTATAGATCTTTGCCATGATTGTTGATAAATTGTTGCACATTTTTGGTTTGTGCATGGCATCCCTTAACAATATATTTATTAAATTTGAAAATTTTCATACTTTTTACATTGGCTTCATTACTACTAAGCATAAAAATTCAATGTCCAAATTTATATGTTGGCTTTGTAGGCTTCCCCAAGGTAAAAATTTAAGGCCAAAATAAAAACTCAAAGCCCAAATTTTATATGCTAGCTTTGCAGGATACTCTGGTGTATAAACTTCCATGGCCAACATAAAAACTAAGAAAAAGGCCAAATTTATTTATCTGTAAGGCATTTTCAACCTTCCCAAGGCTAGATACATGTAAAATACAACTTTTTTTACTTGAAAGATGACCCATTCACAACTTATGAAGCATTTTTTTAAGACTTCATAAGCTAAGATGTGTGAGATTGTAGCCTATGAACTAGAAATTTCACATTTTACAATAAAAATTTTACCTCAAATTCTAGTGTTGAAGGTTACAATGAAGTTGTTGGGAAAAATAAGGTAATTGTGTTTACCATTATTTTCCACCAAATTACAAGTGATTTTAGTGATGGGCTCAAAAATAGATGTTCTTTGTGGTGTTTCATTGGCCCCTCTTTGTTGATGTTTTGAGGATTAACCCGAAAGACATTGACAAAGAATGCAAAACACGACCATAGGTCCATCACTAACATTTCCTCTCCATGCTTGATCTTGTAGCTATTGAACCATGTCGAAGAGTGCTTGTGATGGTAAGATAAGGTTATGATGGAATGATATAGGTTTGAGGTGAGAGAAAGGTCATATTGGCTATCAGGCAATAGTCACATGGGTCACTAAAGAAGTCCAAATGTTGGGATCATGGCTATGGTGTTGTAGTAACATGTTTGCTAATAGGTGTAGTCTTCACGCTTAGTGCTTTAAAGTAATGGTCACTTGGTAATGTTTTGAGGAACCAACACTCCATTCTAAGGCTTCTTTGGCTATTAGGCTCCTCCCTTTGCTTATTTAGAGTCGTTGATTTGACTTTTGGGCTTCATTGGCCTTTTGGCTTCTTTGACAATTTACTTCCCTATTTTCATTTTTTTGAGGGATGAAACCTTTATTGGGTTTCATTGCCAAGGTTCAACTTAATTTGGTTTTCTCACTAAATGAGATGTGTTACATTCAACAAACTTAATAGGTGAGCATGCCAAAGGAGATGTCACATGGCCACAATGCATGAGTGTTAAACATAGATCATCATTATTATTTAGGGTAAGGAAGCTTGTAATTGGACTATGGGATTATGGCTTGAAAGGGGTAATGGAAGTCATATGAGACAAGCACTCTTGGCATAGTAGGATAAGCTCAACAAATTTGGCACATCAAGGTCACATGGTAACTTGTTGCTACAATAAGTTGCACTCTTGTGATGACTTTCAAGCTTCATCTTATAAGCACAACTCCAAGAGAACAAGAAAATAAGATAAAGAATACATGTTGTTATGAGACATTGCATAAGGCCACATGAGATAACAAGCAAACTACAACCCACTATAGGTTATGATTGGTACAATATTAAGAGATTTGTGTCTTGCATCACAGATTTTACAAAGTTTGTAGTTCATTTGTCATGCCAAATAGAGAGATAGATGGAGGTCATGTGGGCTCACTTGTTGTAAGCTGTCAAACTTATCAACATCGGTCATTCGTTTCAACTTGTCAATAATGATAAACAACACGATAAGCAAACATGTGAGTGTTAGATGTAATTAATAGATATGTGATGGCTTTAATGTTGCTTTGCAAAGATTTGATGATTTCTTGAGCAAGCTTGAGTTATGGCGAAGAACTTGGTTTCATGTGTTTTCTCCTCACCATCGTGATTTAGATGGGAATTTTGACCAAGGATCCCTTCGTGATGTTTTTGGCTTCAAGATCAATGGTAATTAGGCTACTTCGAGATGTTAAGGCTATACAGTAGAATGGTTTCGAGGCTTAATATTTAGATCTTTAAGGTTCACTTGATCTAACAACATCATGAGAAAGATCAATTTAGGCTTTAAGACTAGTCGAATTTACTTCCTTATCCTCCTAGCTTAATCTTGCATGTCAACATAAGCACATTAAGTAGCATCTGCGTGATATAATTACTAAGCAATGGTAAAATAATGCAAAACATTGTAATGATAGAGTAAAATAAGGTAAACCAAGGTCAACAAAAATTAAAACGAGGCTAAACAAGGCAAGGTAGGATCCCTATGAGGTAAAGCAAGATAAAACCTAGTAAAACAAGGTAAAATAAAGTAATAACAAGGTAAAATTGAGTAAAATAAAGTTAAAATAGAATAAAATATGGCAAACTAGGTGGAAAAAGTATTAAATGACCAAGGTCAAAATAGAATTAAATTTAATATATATTTAATATAATTTTTAAAGTCATTTTGTATTTAAGATAAGCAAAAATTTAATAAAATGGGCTACAAATTGTCAAAATTAGGTGAAAATAGGCTATAAATTGTCAATTGTCAAACCTATGAAAAATAGGCTTTAAGTTGTTAAATTAATGAGTTTCCATGGTCAAATCAGTTTAAAAAGGTCAAAAAATTACTAATTTCCTATGGAAAGAAAAATAAAGAATTCTTTTTATTTTATTTTTATGTCCATTTTTTTTAAGTTTGAAAAAGGGAAATTGGTAATTTTTTTGCTTTACATGCTATCACATGGAATTTGAAAATAGTAATTTTTATGTGCTTACATGAAATTTGATTTCTAGCGTAAAAACTTAAAAAATGGAAATTCCCATGTGTTATACATTGCAATACGCTAGCCAACGTAAATATTTGGATTTTTAGCGTATAACTTTACAATATAGCAAGTTTTGTATGTGCTTTTACCCTGGGTAGCGTAAAAATTTGATTTCTAGCGTAGAAATCAAAATGAAAATTTGTATGTGCCTTTTTATGCTAGGCAGCATAAAAATTTGATTTTCAGCACAGAAATTTCTATGTGCGCTTTTACGCTAGCCAGGATAAAAATTTGATTTCAGTGTAAAAAATAGAAATCTCATGGCACAGGGGATGCCGCGTGGTGTAGCGGAGGCGCAGGCATAGCGATAGGCAGTAAAAAGCAGCGCCTACAGCAGCGACGGGCGGGCATGATGATGAGTAGCTTGCTACTGTGTGGGAGAGTAGAGTAATTGCATTAATAGAAAGTAATTGTGCAACAAACGGCTTATACACGGTAACGATATTTTACCAGCTGATCATAATGATCAAAATGTGCATTATCTGTAACCAACTCTGCTGTAACAAAACCATTGAAACTAATAATGTGAGGTATGCTTTGAAGCATGTGTACATGCTCTAAATTAAATGCCAAGCACAATACTATCTACACCATTAGCTAAGCAACTAAGACAAAATGGGAAGAAAGGAACTCACAGCATTAAAAACAAAGTAGCTTCCAAACCATGCTTTTACAATCTTCAATATTCTTCTAAGTTTATCCTCTCCAGATCCCCCTTTTCAATGCTACATCAAGCTCTTTTTATGATAGCTTTTGGTAGTTACAAACATCATAAGGGATTAAGGTAGATCACAAATATCTAGGAATATTAACTCATAATCACCATAAGAAGTTATAATTTCTATAGGAAATTATAAGAAAATTGAGCCAAATTTGGCAAGTGTCTTCTTAATTACAAATATCATGGAAAGTTAGTTATTCTACCATAGGAAATTACAACTTTCATGGGAAGTTTCANTACAAATATCATGGAAATTTAGTTATTCTACCATAGGAAATTACAACTTTCATGGGAAGTTTCAATTCCCATAGACAATAAACCAATCTTCACCAAATATTCAAAATCCCCTCTCTTAAAACATAACCTTCCCTCTATTTTTGTAAATACATACGGATTATTTTTATGACTCATATTGTAATCTCTTACCCACAGCAATAGTAGTAATATATATATATACTTGTAGGAAAAAATTCTATCTCCACAATCATCCCAAGCCCCAAGCCCCAAGCCCCACGTATGAGTGCAGAAGTGAGGGTTTGTTATTTGCCGCGTGGTGAGAGACGAGGGTTTTTGGTCTACCGTGTTGCACCTTCGTTGCTGCTGCTTTGACACATTACTCATGCCGGTGCACCGCACGTGTTCCTTGCGCGTCTTTTGCCCCTTCTTCTGCTAACCGCAGACGCTCTTGGATTCTTCGCCGGTGCAGTCTCATGGTGGTGTTTTTGTAGCCATGGCCGTCTGCGCCAGCATCGCCTCAGAGTTTAAATCAAAATTCAAGAACAACAGAAACCCTAACCCTAGCGCGTTGCCTTCTAGAATGATGAGCAAAAACAGTACTGTGGAGTCTCATGTGCCGATGTTGGGGGTGTTCCGGGATGTGTTTCAGGGCCAGAACGGTGGAGCTTGTTTGAATCCTCTTGGTAGCTTAATGTGCCCAACAAAACAGCCGTGACTGATAGCATTTGATGATGGTGCTGATTTGACGCATTTGGCAGCGTGTTTACACATTTGTCGAGCACTTTCGTCAAGCTGTTTGGCCTTGTCGATGAAGGTTTGGATGTCTTGATTAGGTATTATTGCCAAATGTTCCCACTCTTTTTGCTTCAGCAGATAGCAACTTATCTTCTCATTCTCGTGTTTAAGGGCAATATGTAGTGCATTTTTCTTGTTTGTCTGTCATGAACAGCAGTCGTTCTCCTTGTAGAAATTTTTCAGAAGTTACTTGCCAGCATTCAAATTGCCTCTCCTTGCCGCTACATGAATTAGGTAATCCCCTACATTGTCTACACTGGATGCCGATTTCTTCAACCTATTCTTACCATCCTCTGTAATTTTACAATTTTCTCCACCATTCCAGGAACGCAGCTCTGCACTGTAGTATGGGGACAACCATGATGATAATCATTTGAAGGGCATGGGCAGGATTTGTGTTAGTGCCAGAGAGGGTTAACCATACTGGAATCGTCATTTTTACAGGTTATCAAAAATGGGTATTTTCCCATGGAACTTTTCTCGGATACTGCTTCGGCTTACTTTGCAATTTACTTTCTCATTTCTAGGAAAGCTTGAGATTTTGTAAATTTGAGTTTCTTGTCTTTTCAGGCGGATCCTCCAAATGTGAACTCGATACCATAGGAAGACATTCTTAGTGTGGCAGTAATAATCCTGGCATGCTGTTACGAAGGCCATGAATTTTCCAGGGAGGGTTACTATATCAGTCATCAGTTTTGATACATCGGATTTAGAGATTGGTGCTGGCATCTGTACCCAGAATCAACACGTCTCCTGCTTTTTTGTTAGTTTGAATTTGCACAAACATGCTGATTATGTATTCCTCCATAACTGAACAATTGTATTCATTGGAAACACTTAAAAGTGGGTTTTTGAGTCTGTGACTGTTTGATATCTGCATTGTCACAGTTTTTGTCATACACTCACTTTAGCTGGTTCTTTGTTTGATGTTTTTGTTAGATTCTCCTGAGAATATCACTTGAGTTCCAAGTCCTATGAGAAGGATCAATGCTACTTTATCTATTTGTTAATAAATCTATGATGAAAGGATATTTTCCAGCAAGCAAAATGAAAATTTGTTAATATATTCTACATTGAATTGCACCAAGTCTTGTAGGTTCTGTTAAAAATAGCACCTTAATAATACCACGGCAAAAATGCATTTCCATTACTTCTTTAACACTCGTGGAAATTCTTTAACCTTGAAAATGCCTTATCACAGAAAACTTTTAATCCATGCTTCTTTGAAGTGCTTTTGTCCTTAAGATCATCGTTTGTTACCCTATCAAATACACTTTGCACCAGTTTTTTTGGAACATAGAACTTTGCACCATTTTTTTTGGAACATAGAACTAGTACCTGTACTTTCCATGTACCTATGAAAGACATCCATATAATGGTCAAAGGTGCTAACATTTCATTCCCCCCTTCTTAAGAAATTTAAAATCATTGGCTAATGCACACCAACTAAATCATCATCAAATTAGGCATTTATTGAACATTTTTACAAAAATTACAAATTTATTTTGAGAAAATTTTCCCCAAAACTTAAAGTTTGATAGTATAAAAACCTCAAGTAATTGTACAAATATAGTTATAGTTTCATGGTTGGAGGTTAGTTCCATTTGCTCAAGAATTGTGCATTTTTAGTTATTTATGCTTGTGAATTTCTTGTGCCATTTGTTTCTGCATTATGTACTTTGATTACTTGTCCCATCTGGCTTTTTGCACAATTATTTTCTTACATTTGGTATCAGAGCGTTAGATCTCTGTCTTGATGCGGTTTTTGACGATGGTGCAATATGAAAACAATGTTTTTTTTTTTTAAAATATTTTTGTGCTTTGTAGTTTGAAGAAGATGGCTTGCTTCTGGTTTTTGCCTGGTGAAACATTTCTATACGAGGTGAAACATTTTCTCTCTAAGAATTTCGACATGAAGGACATGGGTGAGGCATCTTATGTCATTGACATATAGATCCATAGGGATAGATCTAGATGTATCTCGGGACTATCGCAGGAAACCTATATCAATAAAGTTTTAGAGAGGTTTCGGATGAAAGATTGTTCACCAAATATAACACCCATTGTAAAGGGTGACAGGTTCAATTTGAACTAATGCCCTAGGAATGATTTAGAGAAAAGTCAGCAACATTTGGTACGCTTTAGTTGTCGGAAGCCTTATGTATGCTTAGGTCTGCACAAGATTTGACATTGCATTTGTTGTGGGAATGTTGGGTAGATATCAAAGTAATCCATGTATTGACCACTGGATGGCTACAAAGAAAGTGATGAGGTACCTTCAAGGTACAAAAGACTACATGCTTATGTATAGATGAACTGACTCCTTGGAGGTGATTGGCTACTTCGACTTAGACTTTGTTGGCTGTGTTGATTTATAAAAATTAACATCTGGTTATGTTTTTATGCTAGGTGGAGGAGCTATATCCTGGAGGAGTGGAAAGCAAACTTTGGTTGCTACTTCCACCATGGAGGCAGAGTTCGTTTCTTGTTTTGAGTCTACTTCACATGGTGCATGGCTAAAGAGCTTCATATTAGAGCTTAGAATTGTGGATTCTATATCTAGGCCATTAAAAATGTTTTATGACAATTCAACTATTGTCTTTATGGGTAAGAATAATAAGAGTGGTAGTCAAAGTAAACACATTGACATCAAGTACTTAGTCATAAGGAAACACATTAAGGAAAACAAAATAGTAATTGCACATATAAGCATTGAATTAATGATAGTTGATCCTTTGACAAAAGGAATGCTACCAAATTCATTTAAGGATCATGTAGTTCATATGGGACTTGGTTCCATAATGTAATTTATTGTACGTACAACTTACAGTCTTAATGAAACTCTTATTTAGTTGTGCTATTTTCTTATATGGTTTGCACATATAGTTATTAGAGAAAATACAAATATCGTAGGACCTAGAATGAACATTGGGTTTATTCATAAAGTTAAGTTACCATATAAAGAATTGCGTTTGAAAGATGATGCATTGTAATACATGGAAAATAATACTCACATTAAGAAGAACTATCACCATGATTCATGCATTTATTTCTTGAACTCTAAACCTGATTAAATATGGAGACCAAGTGGGAGATTGTAGCATGCGTTACCCACTAACGCGCTTTATGCATTAGTTAATGCATGAAAGTGGCCACCATGCCCACTAATGTGTTTTTATTGGTTAGTTAATTCATGAAAGTGACCACCATACCCACTAACGTATTTTTATGAGTTGGTTAACTCATTAAAGTGGTCTCCATATTCGATAACGTGTTTTTAACACATTGGCATTAGGTCTTTTATGGTAATCGATTCCATGGCCTATAAATTCATTCTTGATGGGAGAACAAAGATATCACAAATCCCAACAGGATTGCAGTTTCGGTTCCTTTCATAGATGCTTAAAGACTGCATACACCATCTGATGAGACGTGATATCGCATGGGTCGCGGTATTGCGTCCGCCCTTGCAATATCACGTACGCGATATTGCAGCCTGTTGCCAGTTCTATAAATAAGAGGCAGCTTTCCCTTGTTTTCCCATCTAGATCTAGACCTTTAGCTAAACTCTGGCAGTTTTACCATTCCAGAGATAAAATAATTTCCATATGCCTACAGTAGGAGTCTCAAAGTGAATGGATCTTTATTCGAGAAAATTGTACCTGAGCACACATTTGTGTACGGAAATAAAGATGAACTTTCTAATAAACCTTGCAGTATGTGGACTAAGCTAAATAGCATTTAATTAATGTTAAATGTTTAAATGCTTTCTTAGATAATTAATCTCTCTCAACCCCTTACTCTCCTAGTTAAGTGCATTCAGTACGATCGCTTCGAGCACGTGTGTAATGCTTGGTAACCCAGTAACGAGTAGTGTTTGGTGATCCCAGTAGCGCTGCACTAGTTTAGGGTGTGTACGGTAAGTGGGGATGGATACTGATGCTAGGAAAATTAGAACTTAGTTAATTAAAGTTAGTCATTTAGCCTCTTCACCCTTCACCTCTTAGCATAGGCGTTAAAAAGATAAAAGACATAAAAATCATATATCTCAGACTTACTTAACCATACAACTGTGAAAATACAAGTAAGTCTGGGAAGACGACGATTGATTAACCTTAAGTGTTCCATTAGGGCGTGTAAGCACTTAGTCCTTGGAGTTCAACCGGATTGCACGTGAGATGCTCGTATTCGTATGGTTGAGTGTAGGGGTATCTTGTCACTCATCATTGGTGCTGTTGCTGGGGACTTAGTTGTTTGTGCGCTACGTAGAACATAGGAAATCATCCACATCATTGGGAAGCTAAAAACGAACCCTTAGGATTAATCAAGAAAAAAATAAGATAACGGTAAACAGCACACCGAACAAGACAAAAATGTCTTCTTCTTTGAACAAAAGCACTTCATCGCCTAGGAACAAAACTAGAGACAGTCGGCGGCACAACACACATAACCAAAATCTGCCAGTTCCTCAACAATTCAGTGTGGTATATATTCATCACAATGAATATATACCTGACTTTACCTTTGTCTTCCATCAAGACGAATAATTGCATTGGAGAGACTTGGAGGGTAACATAGTGTTGCCTCCAGATAGAGCAGCCCCCCAACATGCTCCTTCGTGCCCTTGCACGAATAGGCATGTCACAATTATACGCTAAGTACGTTGCATGTGATTACAATGCAAGGAACTACCATCCCACAGAAGCGCAACATCAATGGGACTCGCGACAAGAGAGTTATCACACATTGTTGAAGGGAAAGGGCCCCCATAATGCTTCATCCGTCTTAAACGAAATTGAGGGTGGTGAACCTGTTTTCATAGGTTCTCCACAAAACGATGTTTCCCCTCCTAACGATGGTCAGGAGGTGGCATATCAGAACCTGCGCTTCACAATTCACAACCTTAGTTCTAATCCCCATGAACACCAAGTGTTCAATGAGGGAACATAGACACATGATAAGGGTGAGCATTCTGATCGTCATCACGATTGGAGTTGGGACCACCGAAGAGAAGGTAGGGAACATTGTCATGGCGATGGTTCTCCTTCTTCTACCCCTTCATCATCACATTCACCCTCTTCTTCTACATTAGGACGTAGTCATAAAGAGCCTAACGGTGAGGATAAGGGTAAACATAGTGAGAAACCTCGATGAGAGAGTCGAGAAAGAGGACAAGGGCACTCTAGAGAGTCAAGGCATGAAAGAAGGGAAAGTAGGGAACAGCGTAGACATCATAGACGCTATGAATGAAATGACAACGAAGAACCCCTACTTGCAACCTGAAACATGTTAGACATTATAGAGGCTGTTAGAATACCTACAAGGCACCAGAAAGATAGCAGGATCAAGAGACTAGACATGAATAATATCCCACGATTTGAGGGGGGATACAACGCTGATCCTCAGAACCACTTACAGGCATTTCACGATGCCTGTGCCTTGCAGAACATCGAAAATGAGTGGAAAAAACTAAAGTTGTTCCCAAGGATATTAATCAAAGAAGCAGAAAGCTGGTACCGGTCCTTAGAATCGGAAACTATTAGGAGGTGGAGTACGATGCTAGAACTATTTAACGATAAATATCAAACGTACTCCCGAGTGTCCAACTTACGAAAGTAGATCCAAGGATGGAAGCAGGGAATTCATGAACCCTTGGATGCTGCCATGGGCCAATATTATGCATTGTTACATTGTTGCCTGGGCCATGGTTACACACAACGGGATCAACTACGCCATCTCGTAGATGGGCTAAGACATGAAACCAAGAGAAGACATATGCCCAAGGGAGATTATCAGAGCTTAGATCTCATGAGGTTCATAGATTTTTGGAGCAAGTAGCTAAGGAAGAAGGAGAGCTTCATAAGAGAGAAAGTGCGAAAGAATACAA
>MNCI01031377.1:32926-84495 GCA_015680685.1 Gnetum montanum
GCTCTCAGTCATGGGGGTCCTGGTCCAATTTTTTCGATTTTCTCCTAACCCCTACACCTTGGGTAGTCACCAATCTTATATCTCTGGATCCGCATTAGCCATACCACGACTTAGCCAATGGACCTTACACTGAGGCAAGGTATTAATTGCATTGTGATTCATTTACCCTTGCTAATATCAGATTGTGTTGTGTGTGCAGATGGCAATCATACAACAATGGATTGGATCTAGAGGAAACACTTGGAATGGATTGGTGCTGAAGTAGTTATGCAAGGAACAAGATTGATGACGTGCTTATGGATGGACCACGATAGGCACAATCTTGGCGTTGGCAGCAGCAGATTTTCTCTTTTCTCTCTCTCTCTCTTCTATCTTCTCTCTCAGCTGCCAAATAAGGCTGGATGTCAAATGTGTATAGTGTTCACTCTTGTTGTCATGAACACTAATTTTGTCATGTACTGTAATGATGATCCGTTCACATGTCACCCCATTCACCATTAGTGTCTTTCAAGTCAATAATCCCATACCTTCCCAATATGTTGTAAGGAACTCGAGGATGAGTTTTCATTCAGTCATGGGGGTATGATGAGACATGATATCGCATGGGCTGCGATATCACGTCTGCCCCTGTGATATCGCGTCCACGATATCATAGCCTGTCGCCAGTTCTATAAATAAGAGGCAGCTTTCCCTTGTTTTCCCATCTAGATCTAGACCCTTAGCTAAACTCTGGCAGTTTTACCATTCCAGAGAATGAATAATTTCCATGTGCCCACAGTAGGAGTCTCAAAGTGAACGGATCTTTATTCGAGCAAATTGTACCTAAGCACACATTTTTGTATGGAAATAAAGACGAACTTTCTGATAAACCTTGCAGTATGTGGACTAAGCTAAATATGATTTAATTAATGTTAAATGTTTAAATTCTTTCTTAGATAATTAATCTCTCTAAACCCTTTACTCTCCTAGTTAAGTGCATTTAGTACGACTGCTTTGAGCATGTGTGTAATGCTTGGTAACCCAGTAACGAGTAGCGTTTGGTGATCCTAGTAGCGTTGCATTGGTTCAGGGTGTGTACAGTAAGTGGGGATGGATACTGATGCTAGGACAATTAGAACTTAGTTAATTAAAGTTAGTCATTTAGCCTCTTCACCCTTCACCTCTTAGCATAGGCGTTAAAAAGATAAAAGACATAAAAATCATATACCTCAGACTTAACCATACAACCGTGACAATACAAGTAAGTCTGGGAAGACAATGATTGATTAACCTTAAGTGTTCCATTAGGGCGCGTAAGCACTTAGTCCTTGGAGTTTGATTGGATCATGCATGAGATGCTCGTATTCATATGGTTGAGTGTAGGGGTACCTCCCCACTCATCACCATCGTTGCAAAGCGCTTGTGTGAAAGAAGAATTAGAATGCCAAATTCAATTTGAGGCATCAATGGCTAGAGGTCAGTTCCATTTGCTCAAGAATTGTGCATTTCTAGTTATTTATGCATGTGAATTTCTTGTGCCATTTTCTTCCGTATTCTATACTTTCATTACTTGTGCCATTTGGTTTTCAACACAATTATTTTCTTACATATTCTACATTGAATCACACCAAGTCTTGTAGGTTTTGTTAAAAATAGCACCTTAATAATACCATGGTAAAAATGCGTTTCCATTACTTCTTTAACACTTGTGGAAATTCTTTAACCTTGAAAATGCCCTATCATAGAAAAATTTTAATCCATGCTTCTTTGAAGTGCTTGTCCTTAAGTTTGTTACCATATCAAATACACTTTGCACCATTTTTTTTGGAACATAGAACTAGCACCTGTTCTTTCCATTTACCTAGGAAAGATTGATCCATATAATGGTCAAAGGTGCTAACATTTCATTCCCCCCATTTAAATTTCTTGAAGAATTAAGAAATTTAAAATCATTGGCTAATGTACACCAACTAAATCATGATCAACATAGGCATTTATTGAACATTTTTACAAAAATCACAATTTGTTTTTGAGGAAAATTTCCACCAAACTTAAAGTTTGATGGTATAAAAACCTCAAGTAACTATACAAATATAGTTTTATACAAACTATTCTGTATGAGGGAAGAGAATAGTTAAGGTAATCCTTTTAGGAATTCTCATGTTGTTAATTCCTTCATAATCAATTTCCATGGTGATGAATACTCTTCTTTCTTCTTCTTGCCTTGTTGGAGCTTTAGCTTCTTCTACTTCATCATTGTCTTCAACAATTGTCTGCATATCTTTTTCATCTAACTCTTTGGTTTTTGAATTGTGAGGCTCTTCATACCCAGTTGCTTCTGTATATTAAGACATGAAACCTATCCTCAAGAATCATCTTGATTGGACTCTCCTTGGTGTTTAGCTTCTATTGTGCATTGGTGAAAATTGCCTAAAATAGTCAAATGGATGAAGCATTTGTTGATGAGAAAGCTAAATTTATCTAAAAGCCAAAGTAAGAATGGATTTTTAGATGATGCACCATGAGTAGTTTCCTTTCAAAAGGCTCGCATGATATGCTTTGGGTAGCATCCAGTTACATATGGAATAAAAGGTCTTCTTGTTGCCATCTCTCTTAAGTTCACTTTCTACCTCAAACTAAGAAACTTCACTTGCCTTTCTTGCTCAAGTGTTGAATTGGAAGTTGTGTTTTCAAACAAACCACAACTCTTTATATAGTGTAAGAAAAATTTGAAATTCTGACAATTCAAATAACCAACTTTCCCATTCAACCATGGCTTATTCACTTCCCACCATCATACAATTGATAAAGTTAATTTCCATTATATGATTATTTTAAATTAATTTTCCATTATGTGGTTATCTAAACCACCACTCTCACAAAAGTCTAGTTAGCCACATGATAAGTAATGATTACTTAAGATCATGTAAATTTGAATTTTAAACTAATATTCTAAACTTAATATTTAAACTAATACTCTTATGTATACATATTTTATTACGTCATATATACATGTATTAATATACATATATGATATACACACATATTATGATTAGATTTCATATAAGCATGTTATATATATTATTAGTAAGTATATATATTTTACATATAAAATTTTGTTACTTACTACTATGTATACTTAATATTGTTATTGTCATTATCATTTTATTGTTATTATATTACATTGTTATATACATGTATTATATATATATATATATATATAACATTATATGGAAGGTGCAATTCCATTTCACTTAATGTGGATAACTTGTATGTATCTTCTGAAAATTGTTTCTTGATTTGAAATGGACCCAACCATGTAGCTCAAAATTTATTAACTTCATATTTCACAATAACACTAAATCACTAGCTTTAAAAGTTCTTTTCATGGTCTTTCTATCAAACCATCTTTTAACTAGAGAAGCATGTTCTAATAGATTATTCTTAGCTCTATCCATTTTAGCTTCTCTTCTAATAAGTAAGATCATGAAATTTCTATCTTTATTTGTTTTTTCCCTATACCTTTGCACAAAATAGGAGGCCAAACTTAAAATTTTATTCGTGACGCTTTTAGGCAAACCATAAATCAAATTATAAGCTAATGTCCCAATAGCCTTTTTAAACCTAATACAGTTAGTCCATAATGGAAATGGCAAGTAGTCAATTCAATTTCATGGATTCCTCTCCATTGATTTTTTGATGTGAGAAATAAGCTTTTTATTTGTACATTCAACTAAGTCATTCCCTTGAGGATAATAATTCGAAGAAGAAAATAAAAATATGGATTTCTCAAAATGCCCATGTTATAAATTCCTCAGATTGAAAAGTAGGTCCGTTATCAGATACCAACACTTTAGGCATATCAATACGATTTAGAATTTGATCTTCCAAGAACCTAATCACATCCACTGCTGAATAGTTTTGTAGATATTTTGCTCCAGATCATTTAGTAAAATAATCAATGGCTATGAGAATAAACTTATGCCTGACTCTTGAAGGAGTAATTATGTCAATAAAATCTAATCCCTAGTGCTGAAATGGTCTATCCACAATTACTGGTTTCAAGGGACATGAATATGACATCCATAACATTTTTGAATTTTCAAGCTAATATTTTGGTACATACTTGGCCAATATAAATCATAATGGAGTATATGTTGCATAGTGGACTTAGGAGACTTATAAAATAAATTAGCATGATCATTGAATTGTTCTAAAATAGAATTGACTTGATCATCATGAACAAATTCCAACAAAATTCCTCAAAAGTCCTTATGTAAAATTTCATCTTTAGCCATAAATTTATTTTCCTTTTTGATAAAATCTCTTTTCTAATTTGTAATTAAATTATTCGAAACCTTTTTTGTGTTTAGGAATTCTATAATTTCATCATACCAATTTCTTTCATGAGTTTTTAGCACACATATCTCATTTTCTCTAGCCATTAACTTGGCTAATCCCATTCCTTTAATAGTTTTTCATATTTCTAATGAAAATATAAAACCTTAAATTTTTATAAGTCACTTCCCTCTTTTCAATCCAATCTCATTTTTAGCCAAGAATTTTTTAACCATAGGTTTGATTAGCATAACATGAACTGATGAGATCTCCAAGTAATATTTGAAATGTTGAAGTGCTTTAATAACTACAAATGCTTATTTCTCTAGATTTGAATAATTTAATTCTCAAACTTTCAACTGATACCCAAAAATTCCAATTGGTTCTTCTCGACCTTCGTCTTTTTGAGTCAAAAGTATAGCAATTGAACCATTTAAGGCAAAAGCATATAACCAGAAATCTTTCTTCAATCTTGCTTTTACCAAGTATGGAGCTTTTTGCATAGCCCTTTTAATATCTAGTAAGGCTGTCTCTGATTCTAGTGTTTTTCTTACTGGGATATCTTTCTTGAGCATATGCATTAAAGTTTTAGTAATTTTGGTGAATCCTCAGATAAATTTCTTAACGCAATTTATCTTACCAAAGAAAGATTTGAGAGACCTTTTATTCATTGGATGTTCAATATTTTTCACTACTTGAGTATGTGTGTCATCTATAGCACTTCATTCTTAACAGATTACATGACCTAGCAAACTTCCAAATTTAACCCCGAAGATACATTTCTTAGAATTTAATGAAATACCATACTCAAGACATCTATCAAAAACTTGTTGATGATGACCGATATGATCTTCCTTTTTTTTGAATAAATAATGATGTCATCTAAATAAATGATGGGTGGCGAGGTACCCCTACACTCAACCATACGAATATGAGCGTCTCACGCGTGATCTGGTCGAACTCCAAGGATTAAGTGCTTATGCACCTTAATGGAACACTTAAGGTTAATCAATCGCTATCTTCCCAAGCTTACTTGTATTTTCATGGTTGTATGGTTAAGTAAGCTTAAGGTATATGATTTTTATATCTTTTATCTTTTTAATGTCTTATGTTAATAGGGAAAGGTGAAGAGAACTAAGTAACTAACTTTAATTAGCTATTCATTAACTAAGTTCTAATTGTCCTAGCACCAGTATCCATTCCCACTTACTGCACACACCTTGAACTAGTGCAATGCTGCTAGGATTACCAAACGCTACTCGTTATTGGGTTACCAAGCATTACACACGTGCTTAAAGTGGTCGTACTGAGTGCACTTAACTAAGAGAGTCAAGGATTGAGAGAGATTAATTAACTAGGAAAGCATTTAAATATTCAATAATAATTTATTCCTATTTAGCTTAGTCCACATGCTGCAAGGTTTATTAGAAAGTTCGTCTTTATTGCCATACACAAATATGTGCTTAGGTACAATTTGCTCGAATAAAGATCCGTTCACGTTAAGACTCCTACTGCAGGCACATGGAAATTATTCTAACTCTGGAATGGTAAAACTGCAAGAGTTTAGCTAAGGGTCTAAGTCTAAGTGCCTAGAATAGGGAAAGCTGCCTCTTATTTATAGACATTATGGCGGGCCGCGATATCACGTATGCGATATCGTGGCTCATCAATAAACCACAACAAATTCACCTATCAAATCTTTAAAAGCTAAGTTCATGTCTCTTTGAAAGGTAGCTTCGACATGTGATAATTTGAATGACATTATTTTGTAAGCATATGTCCCCAATTTGGTGATAAATGTTGTTTTATATCTATCACCCTTATCCACCATAATATGATTATAGCCTGAAAATCCATCCAAGAAGGAGTACACCTAACATGCTCATACTTTGATCAACATTTCATCAATTCTAGGAAGTGGGTACTTATCTTTTTTAGAGGCTTCATTCAAATTTCTAAAATCTACACAAAGCCTAATATCACCATTCTTCTTTCTTACTAGAACAAGATTAGCAAGCCATGTTGAATATCGAACCGGATATATGATTTGAGCTTGCAATAGCTTCTTAATCTCAACTTCCATAGCTAGATCAAATGATGGATTAAATTTCCTTTTTTTTTGCTTAACCGTATTACAACCATTTATTAAAGGAATTTTATGTGTTATCACATTAGGTCTAAATGCTTTAGGATCATCATAAGGCCAAGAGAAATTTTCTAAATTATTTTTCAATAGTAATAATAAATTTTTCTTGAAAACTAAATTATCTTCCTTCATGATGTTTAACATCTTTGGTATCTCAGTAGAGCCAAGATTCACTGTTTCATAAGCTTGATCATCAGAATTCTGTATATATTTCCTTGTGTGTAGATTTTTACTAAACTTGTGTTCATAACTGATCATCTTTTTAGGAATCAAATTATATCTAGAACTTGATGTTATTTCAGGTGTGATTTGACTTTTGAATTCTTGCTTATTCTTCAAGAACTTGAATTCTTGATCATCATCTTCAAATACTTGTAAATGTCTTATGTTATTTGGCACTAATGGCTGATGTTTGTTCTCAATTACTACTTCATAATTTTTTATCCTTTTATCATCTAATGTTGAAGCTACCTTTGCTAAATCATGTGCTATATAATTATCTTTTCTACCTATATGTTCTATTTTATAATAGTGAAACTGACCCAACATTTTGTGGACCAATTGTGTATAAGGCTACAAAAATGAGCTTTTGAGTACACAATTTCCCTTGATTTGTTCACAAATTAATCTTGAATATCCTTTTATGGTAATTACCTTAATTTCTATTTTCAATGTTGTTTTAAGTTCAATACTTAAAGATTCATATTCAACCTTGTTATTCATGCAAGGAAAAGATAAATAAATTACCTTAAATATTTTTTGGGAATCATCTTTTACTAAAATTATTCTAGCACCTACTTCTTTGGATTTACAAGAACCATCAAAGTATAATTCCCACTTGCTCTCATCTTGAGATTTCTCCTTTTCCAAGCTATAAACTTCTTGAAGTATGCAAATTTTTGATTCAACAGCTCTTGTTTCAACGACTTTATTCTTTCCATTTGAAGTAACATTTTCCATCATTAAAGGTTCACTATGTATGTATATTTGATTTGGCTCCCCTTTCCAAGGTAGCCACACATAAGAATAATCTATTGATATGTAACCTAAGAAATTCTTACTTCAACTTCTACTCAACAAAAGATTATGTGAATCTGCCATATCTTCTACTTGAATAGATACTTTACTTTTTATACAAGGTTCAGAAGTGATTTCTAATAGAACATTTGATAGCTAACCCACAATCTTCACTCTACTTTTGTCCATATGAACAATCTTTTTATTAGATCGTTCAAGATTTAAACTAAGTTTTTTGCATATAGACAATAACATGATAGTATATGTAGCTCCAAAAATGATCAAACAATTGTGAAGATATTTATCTTTAATTTTATTATCAAAAGAAAAGAATGAACTTCTTTATCAGGAGTTCAATCATAGCTAGTTTTTGTTATCTTATCAATGTTAGACACATAGCTTAAGTATGAATCTCCAACTCTCTTTTTACCTTTAATGAACTCTAAAGCCTTTCTTTGCTGATCTCCTATCTGTAACAATTGATGTATGTTGATGTTGGCCATGCCATGTTTAAGATCCTCAACTAGATCATATTCTCCATCTCCATAAAAGCCTAGTTTCTTCATTCATTTATGAAAAGTCTAATTTTGAGCACTTTGTTCTACTTGATCTTATTTATTTTTATTTTTCTCTCTTCTACTTGTTTCAAAAACCTTTTTCTTAGTGGATGGATCAAAAATGATGTTTGGAGGCCTACAAGTAGTTAATATTTCTTTTTATCATAGATTATATCCATTTTCTTCATTGTTATTACACTCTTTTTCAGACAATATATCCTCTTCAGAACTTGATAAAGAAGAGGTATCACTAGATCCATTGCTAGAAGATTTGCTTACATAATGAACACTAGATAGCTCATTATTTGATTTAATATCAAGGAAGTTAGACATAACCAGATCATTTTCATCCTCATCTTCTACTTACTTAGTATCTTGATGTTTATATTTTCTATTTTCTTTTCTTCCTTAATTTTAACTTTCACCAAAGCTTTTTCTAGGTTCACTACTTTGTTAGATAAGTTTTTCATTAACTGTCCCTTTTCTGATTCTTTGCTTTCTAACTCTTACTATATTTTAATACAAGATGGCCTCAGTAATGCATTAAGTTGAGCAAAATCTTGCACAGTAATCATCATTTTCTTTTCTATTCTTTGAGTGGTGATAATTTCTTCATGGTCTTAGCTCAGTTGTTTTTCTAACTGTATAGCTTCATTAAAGTAATCATTCAATGTTAGCAAGTTTGGGGTTCTTCTTAACCAAATTAAAATATTAGGATTTGCAGCCTTAAGATAAGTATCTCTAAGAATTTTTTTGAATGGTCTATATTTTCTTTGAAAGAGCCCACAAATTCGTTGAAACTTAATATTGAAATCTTTGACTGACTCTCTGACTCATTGTTTAGCTTGTGCTAACTCACAGTACAGTTGTTGATCTAAATGATTGTCAAATTGAGTCAGAAAAAGACTTTTCATATCATCCCAACTTATGATACTATTTCTTGGAAAATTTTAATATCAAATTTGAGCCATATCCTTTAAATTTGCCACAAATAGCCTACAGGCTTGATCTTGGTGTTGAATATTTGCATGAGCTAAAACTAACTCAAATAAGTGAATGTATTCTTTAGCCAAGTAAGATTTTCTAGGAATAAAAGGCTTAGGCAAGTATTTATAAACCACCTTAGGAATATCATTGTGGTCTTGAAATCCTAATGATGTAACTCTTTGTCAAGGATTCGTTGGTTGTGGATTTGTCATCTTACTAGAATTGTTTTTTATTGTTAAACTCTTATAGACTACTAAACTAGATAGAAGGGGTGATCTTCTTATCCTTCCAATCTTTACTCCACTACTTGTTCCTAACTAAAGAACCTTCTTCTATTCTTCTTCTAATGAATAATCAGTCTTATAGTTAGGATTTTCTTTAGAACCTTTTAAATCTTCTAAAATATGAGTCTGTTTGGTCATGAACCCAAAATAGTATCTAATTTTTAGGCCCTCCTAGCAACAAAAGAACTATGGATGTGCTAGGACTATCAAAATATTTGAATTTAATCTACATAGGTAACAAATGTTCTACCCTCCTTCTAGCACCAAAAGAATTGTTGGTGATCATTTGACACCATTAACATTTGACCTCTAGTCTCAACCTAGAGTCATGGGAAACGAAGGTGTTTCTTAATTTAGGGTTTAGGTACTTGTTGATGTTGTAGCAATACTAAGGCCTAGATACCTCCAAATAAACTCAATGTTTATGAAATGAACTAAACATGAGTATGTGTTTGCTATTGTCAATGTTGAAATGCTTAGGTTTGTATATGAAACTGTAATTGGCTATCATAAAAGAAATTTAGCTAGCTTTGTCAAATATTGTGAGTTATTAAAGATTCCTATTTTGTAAAATTACTTAGTCTATATAGTCCCTATAGTGTGCTACTTGAAACACATAAAATTTCACAAAAATGCTTGAGCACAATTATGCCAATCTACTCCTAATTTCCCCCAGAGACAAAACTCCACAAGAAAACTAGAAATAGAGCAAGATTCAAAGGATTTAGAAAGAGAAAAGAAAAGAAAATAGAATTGTGTAAATCTCAAATATTTAGGCAAGATAATTTAAACGTGATGAAACACTTCGCAATAAAGCTATTTTAGTTCAATCTAAATATTACAAATTGTTTAAACCCTCTAAGCCCAACAAGCAATTTTATAAAAGATAATCTTATTACACTACCAAAATGCTTTGTAAATAATAAGTACAAGATTTTTTTTGGCTAGTTAACAATTGTCAAGAATTGCAAACAATAAAGCTAACAAAAAAGTTTGACAATTTCAAAGCAATAAACTTTAAAAAATGAAGCTATTTAAAGCAAGTTAAAGTATCAAAGATTTTCTAGATCCTCTAGACTCAAATAGGTAATTTCAATAAGACATCACTATTAAATTTCTCAAGATGATTTTCTAAGACAACATAAGCTCTTATATGGAAAAACTAAAAGAAGTCTAATATTGTGCAAAAATAAAGCTATAAGAATCTAGAAAATCCCAGAATTAAATGCCAAGCACAATACTATCTAGACCATTAGCTAAGCAACTAAGACAAAATAGGAAGAAAAGAACTCATAGGATTAAAAAAAATTAGATGAATTGATGTCTTTAGTAATCCATGCTTTTACAATCTTTGATATTCTTCTAATTTTATGCTCTACAAATCCCCCTTTTCAACTCTACCCATCAAGCTCTTTTTATAGTAGCCTTGGGTAGTTACAAACATCATAAGGGATTAAGATGGATCACAAATATATAGAAATATTAACTCATAACCACCATAAGAAGTTATAACTTCTATAGAAAGTAATGAGAAAATTGAGCCAAAGTTGGCAAGTGTATTCTTAGTTAGAAATATCATGGAGATTTAGTTATTCTACCATAGGAAATTACACTTTCCTTCTTTTGATAGATCAGATTCAAAGATTGGTGTTGGCATCTATACCCAGAATCAACACATCTCCTACTTTTTTGTTAGTTTGAATTTGCATAGACATCCTAATTATGTATTTCTCCATAACCAAACAGTTGTATTCATTGGAAACATTTAAAAGTGGGGTTTTGAGTCTGTGATTATTTGATATCTATATTGTCACAATTTTTGTCATAGATTCACTTTATCTAGTTCTTTCTTTAATGTTTGTTAAATCCTCCTAAGAATATCACTTGAGTTCTAAGTCATAGGAGAAGGATCAATGTTGCTTTATTTATTTGTCAATAAATATATGATGACAAGGTATTTTCAAGAAAAAAAAATAAAAATTTGCTAATATATTCTACATGTAATCGTTCTAAGTCTTGTAGGTTCTATTAAAAATAGCACCTTAATAGTACCATGACAAAAATGCATTTCCATTACTTCTTTAACACTTGTGGAAATTATTTAACCTTGAAAATGCCTTATCATAGGAAGCTTTTAATCCATGTGATGGAGCATCTAGTGAAAAACATCGATTGGGTTGTGTTGACGAAGCCTCGTCTATGTGACTGCGTCAATGTGACCCCATCGACACATCTTTCCATGCGTTGATGTGGCGTCGTCAACGCAGAGTTTATTTTTTGCTATAAATATGCATGCACCGGTCGCATTTAGGAACCTTTTGTTTAAATTGTAGTGAAGCTCTTGCAGTTTGTTTTCACAGGAGTTAGACGATTTTCCCAAGTGCATGCCCGCAGTGTGATGCTTGTAATTATACAGAACCTTTATTCGAGTGTGACATACTTGGACACGCACATGATTGGTAATAAAGATCGAGATTACTCCATCATTGTAGCATTCACTTAGTTTTAATTGTTTAATTGTTATTTTTATTTATTATTTTCTTAGTTAATATTTCTTTACCATCATTTACTATTCCTATTGTTAAATGTGGAATGAGTACGACTTAATCACGAACATTGAAGTGTAACTACTTGGTAACCCAGTAGTGTATCTAGGAGCACTCAAGTAATGTGCGCTTGGTAATCCCAAAAGTAGTACACTAGGTCCAAGATGTGTACGGATGATTAAGGACAGATGCTCATTGCATTTAGGCTAGCTTAGACTTCAATTCCTATGGCTTATTAGTTTATTCAAGATTATTTTCTATTGTCTCTAGGAGTAGCCTAGTGTTAGAAATCATATTATACACCTCATTTTGGACTAAACCATACGTGACGAAGCAAATACTAGTCCAAGTGGGAAGATAGTGAACTGTGATCAACATGTAACTATCTAGATACCACAACTAGTCCGTTTGCAGAGTTTGATTGGATTGTGTGTACACGTTTGTATTCGTATGGTTGAGTGTCGGGGTACCTCACCACTCATCATTGGCATCATTGCTAGGGATGGTGCTAGTTATTTAAATTAGTTACATCATCCAAGATTGTTGTAATCAAGCCTTGATGATATATCTTTTAGAAATAAGTAATTGCAAATAAGTCACACACAATTCACAACAATGTCTCTCTCATAAGACTATGCTAACACAAAAACTTGTGAGGCAATTCATTGGAGAACCAATGAATTATATGATGATGAAGATGAAGTTTGGAGTACTCAATCTTATGTAGGGATCTCCTATGTTCATGAACACCCCAATGGTACTCAAGGACTATCATCATCCAACTCTGACACCTCTTGTGAGGATGGGACATCCCATAGCATGAGAGGACTCGTAAGGCCTAGGACCCTCTTAATGGTTCACAGGAACTCATCTGGGGATGATTGGGAGGCTTATAAAAGTCATGATGAGTCTTTTAGTTCTTTCTCTTCCTCTACTCCTTTGACGTCAGGTCATGACATGGATGATCATCTCTTAGGGGGTCGGCGTAGAAATAAAAATTGAGCCCACGAGCAAAGTCAGGAACGCCAACATGAATGAAGACAACATCATCCCCATTCACAAATTCATAACCTACCTAGTGATGATGAACCCCTACTGGCCACTAAGAGGCTAATTCATATACAAGAGGCTATTTAAATATCCTGCAAGGATCGCAAGGAAAGTTGTCTACCCAGGCTCGATTTAAATAAATTTTCCAAGTTTTCAAGAGGCTATGATTTAGATCTATAATAACATTTACAAGCCTTCTACGATGCCTATGCATGGAACAATATTGATAATAGGTGGAAAAAAATTAAGCTCTTTCCTATGACACGCGTTGGCCAAGCAAAAGTATGATATAGATCCTTAAAACCAAAATCAATTCGACATTGGCCGACAACGGTAGAACTCTTTAGTGAGAGATATCAAAACTATGCAAGGGTGTTAGCCTCGAGGAGAAAAATCCAAGAATGGAAACAAGGGCAACATGAACCCTTGGACATGGCCTTGGAAAGATATTATTCATTACTAAACAATTGCCCACGCCATGGGTTCTCTGAGGAGAGGCTAATGTATCACATCATGGATGGGCTCCATAATGAAACAAGGGAGACCCTAGGGATGTATGCCCCATGTCAACTATATGAACTACAAACCCACCAATTTTGAGAGCTTATTAAGCGGTTAGCAAAAGAAGAAGAAGAAATATCTAAATGGGAGAATGTTGAGAGATTTCAACAAGACCAAAATCTCAAAATAGCAAAGGTCCATGATCATGAAGAGGAGAAATCAACTCACTTGAAGGAGGTGGAATTGTCTTTGCCAATACTACAATCACTAGATGAAATTGATGCAAGGATAAATAAGATGATAGAATGGGTACATGAAAAATGTAGAGAATATGCCAACATTATTAGAGGTGGAACTACACCAAATCAAGAAATAGGACATGACACCATGCAACAATTAGAACGAAGGGTTGGAGAAAATAGGAATAGGAGCTCAACTACCAATCATATGTATCAGTGTAATGTTTGCCTATACAATCACCCCAAGTGCCAATGCCCCATCTTGTCACATTTACATGAGCATTGGGGAGGAATGCTACATCTAGATTTCACAGAAGTACCAGGTTCAATCACACTAGCAAAGGCTCTAGTTGTGGGGGAGGCCACTACCAAATAGACCATACCCTCCATATGTCTCGATGCCAAAAATTTATTATGTTCAACATCCTGTTTCTCCAATCAGATCAACATCCTTTACTTCACCTCATCATTATCATTCTCCCGAGTACTATCCACCCATGTCCTCTCCACAAGATCACCACCTCATGTTCCTTACACTTCTCCTAAGCCTCAATATTCTCATCCTTCACCTCCTTCTACATTGCCACCAGTTGTGCCAGAAGGTTTTGCATCATAGCACCAACCCATGAACATTACTTGTGCTGCTACTGTGAATAGTAGTGGAGGTCCTCCACAACGGTGAAAGCATCCTTTCTTTAGGAATGGTCGTAGAAAGATACAACACAGTTTTGAACCCACTGTATCCACCAACTCAGCATAAGCCAAACGCTGTGGTGCATCTTTCTCCTCGAACTCAATGCCTCTTGTTACCTTATTAGGGCCACCAATCAACACTCCAACAACCATGCGGACCAATGAATATAACCACATGGGGAGACATGTTGATCCTTGCATATCATCTTACGATCAAGGATGCCATAGTGGGTCAACTCCTTATCACATGACCACATATTATAATTTTCTCCACTATGTCAACTTTAATCATGTGTGTGAACCCCAGTTTGGGTACATTCTTGCCACCACACCAAAAGACACACAGTGGTTTGGATATGACCAAACCCTAATAGTTCCAATATGCATGGATCCAAACTTTCCATTTCTTAATTCTCGCCATGATCCAAGGTTCAGTCATGGGGGACACCCCCCATTCTAACAAGCAGAATTAGTAAATGTTTTTCTTTTTCTTTGGTTTTACCATTTTTTATTTTCTAATTTTCCATCTTTTAATTTGTTGTTTTATCTTTTTGTGGGTAATCTCATCAGTGAATAAAATACTCATGTGACCAGTCGGTTGAAGTGTTGTTCTATGTTATCGGGTCACAAGGGACTAATTATTTGGATAATGAGCCCACAACATCCACCCCACCCATTCTATTAATAAGAGGTTTTACTTTGGATATGATGATATTCTTATTATCATTAAAACTTAAAGTAATCTTGTACTCATTATGCCCAAAGTGAAGAGTGACAAACTAAGATGGAATGGCAAACGTGTGACATCAAGGGGACTTGTGGACTCTCTTTGGTGACATTTGTAGGTGCTATTATGCAGCTTGGTGTACTAATATCCTTGTAGATCTAACAAAAAATGGGAGTAAGAGTTGTGATAAAGGCACTTCATAATGGAACTCAATGCTATTCTGGGGGGTCCCACTGGAAAGACATGCACCCATGTGTGAAGGTTGGTGACTTCTCCATATCACTTTTGAAAAAGACAAGAAAAAAAAAGAGAAGAGAAAAAAAAAGAAAAGAAAAAAAATAATAAGAAATGAAGCAAAAAAGAAAAGACCAAGAAAAACATGCTGCAGAAAAATTTGAATCTTTCCTCCATTGCACAAAATGCCAAGTGATTGTACACCTTGCTATCATGATGCTCTTATGGTTTTCTGTCATTGGGATGAAACAAGGTGATGTCACTAATCAGAGGTGTGGACTTTGTTTTGATCTTGGAGTGAAAGGCTAATGACACATTAATCACATTCTACACTCAAGATTCATTGTGCCTTGGGTCAATTACCTCATGTTGTAATCTCTGCAATCCCTTCTACAATTCATTTCATCTCATTGTCCAAGTACTTCTAACTTGTGTCTTATGTGACATAGAATTCATACCTCATCACAGTGGTATTAACATGTGTATGTTTTGTTGCACAAGTGTAGATTGCATTTAACCCTTCTAGTGCCTACAGACATTTTAAGGTGTGGTTACGTAAGGGCATGATAGGTTGGAACCTGCTTTGGGGAGGATCCACTTGTGTAACTTTTGTAATTTGTACTTGTTGCACACCATCATATCATTTTATACCCTTCGAGTACTTCATTGTCAAATCTATTCTTTCCTTTATCACCATTTTATCAAATGTTCCTCAGAATCAGTACATGTTTCTTTTATGTATCACCTAAATAGATCAGGTTTGACATTAAACTTTTAGGGCATCTTCCTTGAAAAATCTCTAACTCTAGAATCACACTAAGCAATGAATTAAACATTTATTAAAAGCAATGAGTAAGGTATAAGATAATCGAATTTCTTTAAACAATCTTACTAACAATTGGTTCTTGTGTGATTACAGATGATCCCTAAAAGTAGACAACAAGGAGGACCTTCTTAAGATGCAACTAAATGCTCAAGAGGAGGTAGAGGCCAAGAACCTTTTGTAGAACATGCAAAGTAGGAGGCGCAATCATTCAACATCCATTAGGAAACTCTTATCATTGCACAATCTAACTAAGCAAAAGGTGGAGAGGTTAGGGCCAGAGCTTAGCCAATCAGATATTCCCATAATTTTCGTGCCCATGGGAGGTGTCAACTCCATCAAATATTGGAACATTAGCATGGATGACACATGATCCACGAACCAAAGAAGAAAAGCTTCAGGTGCTCCTCTAAAGACATCCATTTCCAAAGCCTAGAGCATAAGATAAGGGAAAGAGGCCCATGGAGAAGCCACCACTACCAGGAACCACATGAGTTCCAGTAATTTTGCATTCTACACTTTGTGTATGTATTCCAATTTTATTTTGTTTAATTCCACACTATGGCATGAGTAAATTCCTAGTACTCCATAATCTGATACCTATCCACTATGTAATTAATTGCACTTGTTCTCATTTTGTTTGACTCAAGAACATGTTGTTACTCAGTTGTGGGAGTATGATGAAGCATCCAGTGGACAGCGTCAACTGGGCCGCGTCAACAAAATCCCATCTATGCGACCACGTCAACGTGACCCCGTCGACGCATCTTTCCACTTGTTGATGTGGCCTTGTCAACACAGAGTTTATTTTTTGCTATAAATATGCATGCACCTATCACATTTAGGAACCTTTTGTTCAAATTGTAGCAAAGCTCTTGCAGTTTGTTTCCACAAGAGTTGGACTATTTTCCCAAGTGCATGCTCGCAATGTGATGCTTGTAATTGTACATAACCTTTATTTGAGTGTGACGTACTTGGACATGCACATGATCAACAATAAAGATCGAGATTACTCCATCATTGCAACCTTCACTTAGTTTTAATTGTTATTGTTATTTATTGTTTTCTTAGTTAATATTTCTTTACCATCATTTAGTATTCATGTTGTTAAATGCAGAATGAGTATGACTTAATCATGAACATTGAAGTGTAACTACTTGGTAACCTATTACTGTATCTAGGAGCACTCAAGTAATGTGCGCTTGGTAATCCCAGAAGTAGTACACAAGGTACAAGATGCATATGGATGATTAAGGATGGATGCTCATCGCACTTAGGCTAGCTTAGACTTCAATTGCTATGGATTATTAGTTTAATCAACATTATTTTCTATTCTCTCTAGGAGTAGCCTAGTGTTAGAAATCATATCATACACCTCATTCTGGACTAAACCATATGTGATGAAGCAAATACTAGTCTAGGTGGGAAGACAACGAACTACGATCAACGTGTAACTATCTAGATACCACAACTAGTTCATCTGCAGAGTTTGACCGGATTGTGCGTACATGCTCGTATTTGTATGGTTGAGTGTAATGGTACCTCACCACTCATCACCATGCTTCTTTGAAGTGCTTGTCCTTAAGATCACCATTTGTTACCCTATCAAATACACTTTACATCATTTTTTTTTGGAACATAGAACTAGTACCTATTCTTTCCATTTACTTGAGAAGATTGATCCATACAATGGTCAAATGTGCTAACACCTTTGTATGACTTGTCTCTCTAAAAATAGTCCTATCATTATGCTTGGCCAAAGCAATACCCTTCAAAAAGCTCTTGTATTAAAATGACATTGGCACCTTTTGAATGTGCTTCTCGCACCATTCTCTTGGCCTTGTCAACATTAGCTTGAATATTATTGGTGTAGGTGAGTTGAAGAGCAGATACTACAACATATCAATTGTGGCTGTTTCTATTTGTAGAGGCCATGCTTCTGTTCTTGCTTCTACTACAACTTCAATAGCTAAGTGAGTGAGTATGCTCCTTCCATGGCTTAATTTTTTTCACTAAAAAACTTGGCATGCTTTTTTCTTTTTTCAATTATGCTATTATGGTTGTTTATTATTTTGGCTATTGTACCCTTTGGAACTGTAGTAGTTATTCTTTTTGTTATCTCATGAATTGTAATGATGTTATACTTTTGTTATTATTTCATTAGATAGTGTGATTATGGCTATTGGTATGGACATTCTATTATACATCTTAAATTATTTGCATCATGTTCTATATTTTTCTATGTTTTACATGTTTATGTAAACATAAAATGTAACAAGGCTATACAATGAAACTAGTGAATAAAATATGATGTAATAATAATTGTAAAGCAAGGTATATGCATGTAAGTAAAACTTGTAAATGATGGTATCAAGTAGAATGGCGATAATGTTTGTATAGGGGTGAAAAGAGGAATTCATCATGGTCACTAGTTTTAGGCCTTGGCGGGCCATGGTGTTACTAGTTCTAGACCTTGGAAAACCATGATGTTGTCAATTTTAAGCCTTACTGGGCCATGATGTTGCTAGTTTGAGGGCTTAGTAGGCATGACCACATCTATATAGCAAGTATGAGATGCTCTTGAAAGAGCATATAAGGATAAAATAAGTAATGAAACATGATACAAGGTTATGAAGGTCAACAAATGATTGACAAAAGGATGGATCAGATATTTACCATGAACTTGTTATTTGACCTTTGATAGATCAAATAATCCTTTTTGAACAATTCTATTCTCACCATCTCTCTTATTTAGCATGGTAAGTTGTAGGCATTTTCATTGGTTGTCCAGTGCCACAGAGTTGGTGTTGCTAGCATCATTGTTGTTCTTATTGTTGGGCCTAGTCTAATTATTAGGAGTTTCCTCTTGAAACTCTACCTCTAAACCTTAGTCGATGTTGACATAGTTAACTGACGGTAGCAACATATTGTCCCCATGAATGAAAATTTCACCACTTTCATATGGCATGTGGATCTCTTTTTGTATAAGAGATGAGACCACACAAAGCTTCTCAAGCCATGGCATTTGTAGAATCAAGTTTAAGACATGTGTATCTTCAACCACTAGGAAGTTTGTAGATGTAGGGAATTGCTCATCTACTATGAAATCCAAGGAGATAGAACCTTGCACCACTACTCATGACTCATTAAAGCACTTGAGTGCTGAGGTAGTAGTTTCTTGGATTTTCTTGATTAAGTCTAGTTTCTTAACAATGATGTATGGTATCACATTGGTTCTTGTTCCATCATCCACATGAACATGATGAACCTTGTACTTGCTGACATGTATAGTAATGAGGAGAGGAGTAGATATCACTTCTCCATTTTGATCATCAGTCTTTACCTCACTGTCATGAAACTTGAGCATGGTTTATGCCTATTTTCTCTAAGTGAAGCTTGTTGAATGATAGAGTGGATTGACTCTTTGTTGCGAGGCATGTCTCCACTCATAGGAACAGAATTCAACACTTAAGCTAGTGCATCATTATGAGCAGGAGAAGTCATGACTAGGTCATATAGGCTCAATGACATGTTCTTTTGTTTGAGAGATAGTTTGGCTTGTTTCATCATTGTGAGGAAACTCTTTTCCTTGGAATGTGATCTTTTAGCCTTGGTGGTCTTAATTTCTTCCATCCTTCCTAGAGTTTGTGGCTTAGGTTTTGATGTATGTGAATTGGGCCCCTTGTCTATGGATGTAGCTAATCTTGGTGTAGACCTTGGTGGGCCAACTTGCTTTGAACCCTTTTGTTGTCGGTTACCTTAAGTGGGCTTAGTTGTTGGTTTGACAACAGGTTATTTTCATCATTTATGCAATGATGGTTTCTTGCTAACCACTAAGTTGTTGACCACTATAGGTGTGCTTTGGTCATGGGTTGTCACAAGTTTGCTTGTTGAAGGTGGGGGGGACCTAGATAACAACTGGTTACCTAGGATTTGAAGGATTGGTAACTCGTGGTTTGGGTTGTGAAGTTGATGTGACTAAAGTTTAGACATGTATGATAAAAGGCTTTTTAAGAGCTAGAGAAGGTGATACCTATATGATGAAAGGCTCTCTATGTGTTTTGGGGCTACATTGATACTTTGATAACAAATAGTTTCCTAGAAGGATTAGACTATTTAGTTTCAATGAATGAGGCTATAGTATAGAAGTTATTATTAGTACTTGGAGAGTTGGAATCATTCAACATCAAGTCTCCATGGTCACTCATCTTCTAGAGGTCATCCTTTAATGCTAGGCAAGAATCGGTGTCATAGTGAGCCATTTGATGATAATGGCAAAACATATCCAATCTAAAGGACTTTGGAAGCTTAGAATTATCTTTGGTTGCTATCATTGGGTCTCTAACTATGTCACAAAGATGATCATGCCTCTTACGAGCTTCTTTAGATAGTTTCTTATGTTGTATGCAATTTTCTTTAAGCAACTATTCTAAAAGCTCATAGGGCTTCATAAGTAACCTAGTGTACTTTGATCGGTCCTTTTGCCCAAAGTTTGGTCTTGGTTTATTTGGGGCATAGGAAATGAATGGTTGTAATGAGTCAAAAGATGTGTTGTGAGGTGATGATCCCTACTGCTTTGCTTATTTTATATCCTTGGATATTGTAGCCACAATTGTATGCTTTTGCTTAGTTCTATTTTTATCCCTCTTTGTGTGTTGATTTTTATAGGTCACATAGGTTGGGTTGTTACTTGCCTTAGCTACCTCCTTAATGTTCTTCATTTGCAAAAAGGCTCAACTCAATGATCAAGGCTTTAAGTAGTAGAGCTTTGACTTGATGAATTCATTTACCACTCCCTTTAAGAAGGCTAAGAGGGAAGCTTTAGAGATAGCCTTTGGAATCTCATTAAGTGTTGAATTCCATCTCTAAATGAACCGTTTGACTAGTTCAAGTGACCCCTACTTCACCTTCATTAGTTGGTCTAATTTGAAATCCAACTTCAAGTTGTATCTGAAGTGGTTGAAAAATTGGTTTATTAAGTCCTCAAGAAAAGAGATGTAACTCTAGGTAGGATTCAATATCAATATAAATGCTTTTCCTTAGGGGATAAGGAAAATGTGTAATATTTTATGTGGCCAAGCTTGTAAAAAGAGGCATTTACAACATAAGGTGACTAGATATGCATTGGGATCCCCTTAACAATAGTATTTGATAAAGTTTGGCATAGGCATGCCCACATGTAATGTTATTTGAGGAATGATAGAGCTTATAGGATCATATTGATAGAAGTCTATAACCTTGGCTGTCTGAGTTGTAGTAGCTTTGAGTTTCATATCTCTTTAGTAAGGTCTTAGATCATTTGAAAGGCTTGATCCATCCTTGGGGCATCCTTGTGAGTTGCAGTATTTGTATTAATGGTTGAGGAGGGAGTTGAGAGGCTTAAGGTTGTGCAATTGACATTGGTATAGATAGAAGAGGTTGCATGATCAATGTTGTAGGTGGATTGAACAAGGAGAAAGAGGTTTGAGTTGGGACTTATGGTATGAAGGAGACGAAAGAAGTGTAGGAGGCTTGTGAGATTTGGGGCTGTGATGTTGATCCCATTGGTATGGTGAAGGGAGGTGATGTTGTAAATACCATTTGGGCCAAGTGAACAGAGTGAGGGTAAGTGGAAAATGACATTGATGAGAATAGTAAGGCAGAATGGGAAACAAGCTGGGCTTGGTGCATAGCAATGACCAGTGTTGGCCTAAATATGGTGAGATAGGTAGGAGGAGACTGAGGCACATATCCTATAGGGGATAGTGGGGGTACATTGCTAGATTTGGTTGCTTGGGGAGCTAACCATTAGAGCAAGATTCTAATAAATGTGCCTGGCTCTTGCTCTACCTTTAACTCATATTGTTCTTCTTGGCTTTGCGCTAACTTCACTTCCTCACTCAACTCATCTATGGCTATTAATCGGATTAGCATGTATGTATGGAACCCTATAACCTCTATTTAGTCATAGGGGGAAAGAATATACTCCTTCCCATTTTAGTGAATTATCTCAAACTCATGCCTACATTCAAATTTCACACGTGGGATGTGTAGGCCTACTTGAATCTTGGCATAAACAAAGTTATAGTATTCTTCATCTATGTTTGAGTAGAAGGGGTCTAGGCCAAGTCTTCTAAGAGACTATCTATGTTCTACAATTGTTGGATCCTTATGATCGTATATGCAAATGGCTTCTTAGCTAAGGGCCATGTGTGTAATGCTATATGATAAGATCATTGAACATTGAAAAAACATAAATCATATGAGGCTAATGCATTGGATGAGCTTTGGGCCAAGCTACTAATGTTTTAATGAAGGTAAAAATCTTTAGCATAAACTAGTTTATCTTATAAAGCTTTAGCTAATGTGAGTGTTTAGCTTATAAAGCTTTTCGGCCTCCATAACTACAACAACCTCAATGTATAAGCTAGCATATAAATATGCTAATAATTAGGCTAGCATAAAAATATGCTAGCAATTAAGCCAACTTAAAAATATTATAGCAATTAAGCCAACATATATATATTGTAGCAATTAAGCCAATGTATAAATATTATAGAAAACTACAACTACAAGAGTACTGTAGGTGGCAATGACAACATTGTACATTGCACTGGTAAAAAATAATTAATCAATTAATTTAAATTTTTTAATGCTTTGGAATGTAGGGAACAATGGCTACATTGTAAACAATGGTTGGAAAAATTTAATGCAAAAATGTTGTAGGCAAGTTGCCAATTATACATTGGGCTCAGGTGACTACCCAACGACAGCTTGCAACATAAAAAAATACGTTAGACTTTATGAGAGGCCTAACAAATAATTTTTAGAAAATGATGAATCAAAGAGGTAGAGTTTTAAATAGTGACTTTTGGAGAAACCTAGTGGTAAATCTTAATAAATGCAAACTATAAGTTATTCTAGTTTTTACGCTAGGCTTTTGAAAGTCTAGCAATTGTTGTGAAAATTACAAAGTGTCCAAACCTAATGAAAATTATATGCTAGGCTTGGAGAAGCCCAAGATTCAATGTAAAAATTATAGATTACCAAAAATGTTATAATTTTTCTATTGGATTTCAGGAAAAAACCCAAAACTAATGTTTGATGTTGAACAAGAGGTCAAAGCAAGTTGGAGGATAGTGTTGGCTTTAGAAAATCCCAATTAAAATTGTAGGATGCCAAGGTTGCACTAGCTTTGGGGAGGATCCCAAAGCAAACCTTAAAAATAAACAATAGTTAATATTGTTTTATGTGGAAGGGCAGAGTAGGGTTGGGGGAAGAATTTGGCAGAGGTCCGCCTTCTAGTGCTAAAAACTGGAATGCCTAAGAAATTCGATGCTACAAGGCCAAGAATTTCAGGGACTTAATAGTTTAACTTCAAATCCACAAGCCTCCAAAAAAAGGATTCAAAGTGCCCTAAATGATCTTGTTGATCACCCAGGAACTTACGATTTGTTAATAATGTAATTAAATGAAATTGTAAATGCAAATCTAAAAGTAGAGAAACCAAAAATAAATTTGCATAGAACAAATGAAACTACAACTTTTTATTAAAATAATAAAATGGTTTATAGGAACAAAGTTCAAATGGGTAAAAATTTTAATTCTTTGAATGTATCAAGGAGCCTAAAAAAGGATGCTTAAAGCTCAATTTAGTTAGTAGGGTGTGTTTTATAGTGCGATTTGCTCTTCGAAAGTTCCAAGTTCCTGCTCCTAAAGCTCATCACTAGTTTCTTTGTTAGTTGATCTACATTGTAGGTGAGAAGAGGGTTATGAACTTTTGGTGAATCTTCACTACTTTGAAAGTCTCTTTGTTTAGCCTAAATGCAAAATTGCCAAAAGTCTTTTCAATGTGGTCAACTTAAGTTTAAATAGGTCATTTGGTAACTAATATGTTGTTGTAGATCTCTACCATGATTGTTGATAGATTGCTGCAAATTTCTAGTGTTTGCAAGTCATCTCTTGGTAGCATATGCATTAAATTTGGAAATTTTCATGCTTTTCATGTTAGCTTCATTACTACCCAATGTAAAAATTCAATGCCCAAATTTATACACTAGCATTGTAGGCTTCCCCAATGCAAAACTTCAAGGCTAGCATAAAAACTCAAAACCTAAATTTTATACGCTAGCTTTGTAGGTTACTCAAGTGTACAAATTGCCATGGTTAGCATAAAAACTAGGGAAAGGCCAAATTCAGTGATCTATAAGGCATTTTCAACCTTCCTGAGCATAGATACATGCAAAATACAACTTTTTCCTCCTAGAAGATGATGTTGCCACAACTTATGAGCACTTTTTATTCTTCGTAGATACATGCAAAATACAACTTTTCCTCCTAGAAGATGATGTTGCCACAATTTATGAGCATTTTTTATTCTCCGTGAGCTAAGATTTGTGAGATTGCAGCCTATAAACTACAAAATTCACATTTTACAATAAAAATTCTACCTCAAATTTTAGTGATGAAGGTTACAATGCAGTTTTTAGGAAAAATAAGGCAATTGTGTCTACCATTATTTTTCACTGAATTATAAGTGATTTTGATCATGGGCTCCAACATGGATTTTCCTTGTGGTGTCTCAAAGTGGGAATATATAAATAGATCAATGAAAAAGAGATCTAAATGGCTAAGGCAAAAGTTAGCTCAATTACGATGTAAACACCTAATTGCTAACCAATCTTGGATGGTCTTGTCCATGTCCATTAAGCTTAAGTAAAGAACAAAGATGCAGAAATTGAAAACCTCATAGAATACATGAGATTAGCAAAAATTAGATATGCTAATCTAGCCATGCTTACAATAGGTAGACTAAGAAATGAACTGAAGTAGTAAGTGATTGCAACCTATGCATTATATGAGAAAGAGTTTGTAGACAGAAAGGATGCAATATTTCAAACTTAGAGCTTGAAGTGGTCAAAGCTAGCTACTAGGATCAAAAGGATGTAGTAGCAGACTTGGCCCATAGAATAACTAACTATTAAAAACTAAGAAAAGTGGCTAGGGCATTTGAGAAAGAAAGATGATAGTTTGTAGCCTAGTATCTGAAAGCAAATAAACAGTTTCCATAATTGTCATGCGCATGAGAGGTACCAACTCCAGGAAACATCATTGAATTTTCCTAGATAGTACATGATCCTAGATAAAAAGAGGAGAGACTTCAAGCGTACTCAATCAATATTAGATTCCAAAGCCTGATGACAAAGAATGGAGATTGATGGAGGAGCCACCTTTACCGAGAATATAAGGCTACATCAAGCTTTATCATTTTGTTTTGATTTGTCAAATTATGTTAATAATGTGATGCATGATAATTTTGTAAACACCACTCAAACCATAATGCAGCATGCACAGTCAAGTTAGCAATATATATAAGTAGTCATGTCAAAGTCTAAATACACCTCACCATTTTTTAAGGAACTCTATCCTCCTTTTATTTTAACTCAAGGACAAGATTCTTGTTAGTCGTGGGGATATGATAAAAATAGATTATGTTAGTGATGTGATCTCGTATCTATGATATCATAGCTATGCTTATGTCATTGTAGATATAATGTAGTGGGTTTTGGTTTTCACTATAAATACCAACCCACCATCACATCAAAGGACAACTTTCGTTCAACCCTTAGTGAAATTCTTGTAGTTTCTTTGCATGAGTTACACTTAAGGTTAGAGTTAGAAGTGAATGCCCGCAATGTTGTATAGAATCTTTATTCCAATGGATTGTACTTGGACACAATTTATGATCAACAATAAAGATCAAGATTGTTTCTTACCATTGTTGCATCTTAGTTAGTTTACTTTTATTTTCTAATATGTTTACTTTGATGAAGTTCTTTACATTTTCTAAGTACATTACTTTTCTAATATCCATTAATAAGGCTAACTAAGTACAACTAGTTTTGAGCCTTAAGTGTAATCATTTGGTAACCCAATAGTGACATCACTTGATTCCTTCAGTAATGAGTTCACTTAATGCTTACATGAGCCTAGGGTGTGTACGACAAGCCAGGAATGGATGTTTATCATCATAGGCTAGGATAGATCTACATTTTTGTTATCATCTAGATTTAGAATTTATTTTCATTTTATGAAAACACTTAGATTAATTTGAGTCCATAACATCATGATATCACATACCTCACCAAGAGTTAAATCATACTACTTGCACTTCACTAACTTAATGTGAGAAGAGAACGATTATGAACCAACTATCAACCACTAGCATACTTACATTGTCCATCCATATATTACGATCTAGTCACTTGTGACTTATATAGTGAAGTGTTGGAATACCCAACTACTCATCACCTAGTGGTAAGACTCTTGATTTGAAAATAACAAGTCATGGGTTCAATTCTAGTGGCCAATGTTGAGTTATAAAGTTCTAATTGGATTACATATCTTGAGTGTACATATATTACCATTATTTCAAGGTTCCAATATTCCCCCTAATTTAAAACATAATAAATGTGATGTTAAACTATTGGTAAGAGCATATTACTAGCACTGCAGGAAATACCATCTACTCCTTCCTATCCTCCATTCCTAACTCTTGCTAATGGCCAAAATTGTTTTCATTGTAAATCTACTCTCAAAACTTTTCATTCAACACTTGCTCCCTCTTTTTCTAATAGGTTGTTTATTTAATTTTTTTATAATAATCTTCTAAATTCATGTCACTATTATCATCAAAAGAGTCACATATTTGATTCATGTCCTTTTATGCTGCAAAAAAAGAAAAAGAAAAAAAAGAAAAAAAAAGACAATGCAAGCACATCAACAATAAGCTATTGAAAATACTACTAAGGTTTCTTCTACAAATGTTATAGATCAAGCTAAGGTTTTCTCTACATTTGCTATAAATCTTAGGATGATTTCTTTTGCTAACATTTCAATGGTTAGTCCATCCCTTTCTTTTAGTGCTATACATTAGAATATATCATTAAGGAAGGTTCTGATGTAATTAGTTTCAAAAAATTCTTCAATGACTAAGGAGAAATAAATATGTGTTTCTTAGGTCTCATAGAATCCTATTGTTGATTCAAATGGTTTTTAACTTGTTCTTCATAATAAAAAACATTGAGAAAGTCTATCTATTAGCGATTACATGTCAAACCTTCAGAATGAACATGTTTAAGATATTTGAACTCATAATTTGTTTTCAACTATTCATAAATATATGAATATAATATTTTTTGGTAATGGTGATTCTATTAATAGTGTAGGGGCTTCTTCCCCCTCCATCCAATGTTAATCTTTTCATTGAATGTCCAATCTCCTACCCTATAGGGAAGGTTTTTCCAAAGTGGTTGTGAGGATGAAAATCTAAAAAAGACATCCCCAAAACCATTAGCCCTTTTCTTTTTATTGATTTAGAGATTCTCCTTTTGTGGTACTCCTTTGCTTTCATACTCTAGATTTTTATTTTTAATATATATATTATTTGGGTCCAACACCCCTCTATAAGAGTATTAATCTAGAAGCTCCAAATTATGGGTTCAATTATGATAGGTAATGCTAAGTAATAAGGTTCTAATTAGAGAATATATCTGAGGGTATACCTATATTTCTATTATTTCGAGTTACAATACATGCTTAATTGTTAAGGAGAAAGCACTAAAATAAAAAGGAAAGGAATATATTTCTAATTTTAGGGATGTCTACTTAGGTGTACATTCTTATAATAGATTATTTGAAAAATCAAGAGAAAAACAAATTATTAGTAAGGAGGATGGTCCCACTCCTAACCTCATTTTCTGTATATGTGCTTAAACTTAAAATAGTAAAAGGATTTGATGTAGTAATAGAAAGCTTTGGTGAAATGTCAAATTTTGTAGGAAAAGAAGATATCAAAGTGATGAATAGCAAGTATACCTTATGACCAACCATATGAATCACAAGTGTGCACTAGCAATCCAGTTGAATTCCATGGACTTAATTCCTAAGTTTTCCTATGGCTAAAGATTGTGAGCCAATGGGTTATGTGATTATTATCTTTTTAACTCATACTTGTGTGTGCTTTATGTATGATTAAGTATGAGTTAATACATATGACTATTTGTTTTTATTTATAATTTTATATTTTTATCTCAGGTTCTCGGTAGAAAAATAAACATTAAATGATTATCTATTTTAACTACCTAAATATTCTAAAGGCTAACTATCCTAACATAAGTATCCATACCCACTTGTTCTACACATCCCAAACTCATATTAAAGCTATTAGGTTGCCAAGTGACAATATTTAGGCATATCAAATGATCATCGTTGGAATTACCAAGTGTTATACATTATGGTCGAAGCAATTGTACTTATGTGTTCATAATTAATTCCTTTAACTATTATGACATGAAATGTAAAATGCATTTAAATTAAAGTTTTGGTTAAGAAAGATTAATCAAATCCAAGTACTACAATGAATGCCAAAAATCTCGACTTCGTTGTGATTCACGCCATTGCATTCAAGTACATGGCACTAGAATAAAGTTCCATACAATCTCTTTCATTCACATTATAGGCATTGACAGGGAAAATATTCTAACTCCAGATATAATAGACTACAAGGGCTTTGCTACACTATGAACTTAATGTACCATAAATGTGATTGGTGTGCATATTTATATAGGTTTGACTACATTAGAATCAACACATCTATGTTGACGCATGTGACCATGCATTGATAGAGATATGTGAATGGGGCTACATCGACAAGGCTATGTCAATGCATGCCCATTGATGTAGCTAGTCGAACAACGCCTCATCATACCCCCACGACTGACTACAAACTCATTCTCAAGTTAACAAAAGTTGGAAAGAGCTTCTTACAAAATTTAGGGAAGTATGAAATTTATTAACTAAAAACAATAGATAGATGAACTAACTAAACAACTCTAAGTGCCAAGTTATAAAAAATTACAAAATTGGTATCCATGACAAAAAATTAAACACTCTTAAAAAATTTTCAGCGTGTTCTTTAGATTGACAAAGATAAGATGAACTCTTAAATATTTCTAGGAGATGGTGGCTCCTGAGGTGCTGAAGGTCCTTCACCCGGTTCTAGTGCTCATGGTAATGGAGGTGGCTAAGGCTTTCCAACTACTGTCACTGCTACTAGTGAAAGCCTAAAAGTATCCAGTAATGTTTTCATCTTCTCTTCCTTACCACATGGGTTGTATGTAGTCCACACAGCTTCACCAATGTGGGCTACCACAAGGATATTCGATAGGCATGACATTGTAGGAAACATCTCCTTGGCATTGAAAAACCATGGTACAAATTGTTTACATTTGATATTGAATGTCTTAACTATATTTTGCAACTTATGGTAGTTATTCATTCTCTTACTTAGGTTCTCAACAATAAATTTTTGGTCCATAAATCTACTTTTGAGAACTTCAAGCTTTGCAATGGTTGTCTCCAATTACTACTTGGTGTCCTTGTGATGCTTGAATTTTGCCTCATACAAGAGGTAAGAATTGACCACTTATTTCTCTAATTGTGTCCTTAGCCTCCCTACGGTCAACATAGCCAAGTTTTTGTAACAAAGGTTGCAAGATTAATGTAGTTCATAATCTCCTCAATATACAGCTCTTTTAGGTGAATTTCTACCTTGTTGTATGTGTTTAAGCCATCAAAGATGGGCTGCTACACATTGCCTCTTTGCAGGAGTTGTTGGAGGGCCTTGTTCATCTTCATCTTAGCCAATTAGATTTCTTTCTCATTTACTTTCTCAAGGAGCCTAGCCTAATCCCTGTAATGGTTCTTGACCCATTCTAATTTTAGGGTCTTATTTTTCAAAGTAGCTACCTTGATGGCCATTTTCTAGTGAAGTGGTCAAACTTCCTCCATCGAGAGATTTCTATTTTCTGGTGCCAACCTCCTTAAATCAAGGTTCACTTTGGCTAGCTACTCCTAATCTTATTAAAAAATTTCAACCATTTGGTATTTTATTCGATGTTGCACAAGTGATGAATATCCTTGGTGAAGACCAAGTTCTCCTTGTGGACTTGTTACAAATCCTTGTTGATGTTGAATGTCAAGGATTCCAACAATGATGCATCAAATACCATAGCCTCCTTTGCATTTTCAACCTCTTTGACTCTCTGTTGAAGCTATTAGAAAGCTTCATCTCATGTGAGGTCTAGGTTGAGAATAGAGAGGTTTGAGAGATGAGCTTGTAACTCCATAACTTTGGTAGCCAATCATTAGTTTTCAATGGTGGCTACTTGTAGTTGGACATTGAAAATGATGAGTTTGTCTTTTATCTCTAGTAGCTTGGATTGGATTATTATGATTTCAACTGGGAGATTAAAGATCTCTGAAAGTAGTTGCCCAATCCCCACCAGTCTTTCCAACACTTCTTTGTGTTGGGTTGCACTTAATCGCTTTCCACTCCTATGAACATTTGAACATTTTCCATTTCTGCAATATTTAGAACAAATGTTGTAGGAGTGTTAAGGGCTTTTGCCATCCTATCATTCACCACTTCCGTCGTTGTCTCTTATCCTTGATGCTACATCACTAGGACAATTGCCCCCTCCCCTTCCTCTCAGTGCATTGAAAAAGTTGCAACATTTCTAGAAATTTCAGGGAACTCTTATCCAAGGATGGGCATCGTATCTTCCTAGGTGCTAGGATTCATTCTTATGAGAACTTGCATTTTCTATGTTGAGAATAGTAGGGTGGTTTCCTTTAGCTAGTTGATGATCCTGGTAATCTTGTTGAGATGGCTCAATGTTGAATAGTAATCAATGGATACTCACCATCTACTAAACCTTGTTGTTGTAGCAACTACTATTAGCAGAGTTTTCAAAGCCTTTCTATAGTTGCATGCACTTTTGATGTGGTCTCACCCATAGGTGGTGGTGATTGTTTCTCTTCTTTCTTTAGCTTTGTAGCTATCTTATCCATCATCATCTCCTCCCAAGATGTAGCAGGAGCATGGTAGAGTGTGTTGTTGACATAGCATGCTATGCCTTTCCTCTTGGAGAGTTTTTTGACAAGACATTGAAAAATGAGTGTCTTTCTTCCTTTTTTATTTTCCTTAAATCACTTCTCTATCTCCAGATAGATAAGCTAAGGAAGGTTGACTTGGAATTCCTCACTTATAGTGATACATGCATAGGCGAAAAAAGTTATGATCTTACTTGGCCTCATCATGGGGTTTAGGTGATAGGCTGTGATTTTGAAGTAAACATGGTCCATCTTAATGAGTGCACTATACTCCTTACGGTCCATCCCATAGTAGCACTAGAGTCATTCTATCTTAACTTCTGAGTCTACCTAGGTAGATATTTCCACTAGAGTTTCCCCAGCATTAGGTAAATTGAGAACCTTTACAATGGCCTCAACTAAGTAGGAAATGATGATGTCCTTGATTTTAACCAATGTGTCTTCTTGTTGGTTGTTCAAGAATAGGTTGGTCTCCCCCATGTACCATTCTCCACTCAAGGAGATAATGGACCACATGGAAGGCCCTTGTAGTTGTGTGTGGACTTCCTCAGGTGCCAACTCCAAGAAGGGCCCAAAGTTTAGTTCTTGAAGAACCAAACTTTGAAGCTCCTTGGTTTGGATCTTTTCTAGGAAAGCCTCTATTAATGTGACCTCCATGTTAGGTCTTGGTCTTGGTGCCTCATCTTGGCTAGATTGGACGATTTCAATAGTTGGAATTTATTAAACAAATTCCACTTTAGGATCCTCTCAAAGAGGTCTTGTCATATGAGTTACTTCAGCCTCATACTCTTGGGCTTGTTGTTTCTATTGTTGCATCTTGCCTCTTCATGGCTACTTCTCCATTGGTTGGGAAGGTCCTCTTGTTGGTGCTCACCTCTTTAATACCATCTACACTCACAAACGTAACCATGGACTAGTGTTTTAGTGTATAACCCTTAGTTCCTTTTTGATACCTTTCACATTGGGATAGGTTAAACTTAGGTTCATTTGTGATATTGGTGAGTTTATTATTTTATTCATTGGCTACCAGAGTTTTTTTGAGAGGTATAACTTGGTTTGAACTATGATTTTAATATTATTTTAATGGTTAAACCCTATAGAGTTACAAAAACTTTCTGTTATAAACCAAAGATTTGTGGCCCCCACAACATAAAGCTTACCTCCAGTAGCTAGGGGATTAAAGAATGAGGTAAATCAAGCAAGTAGTTTGGAAGTTATGATGCTTGGAAAGTCCTTTGGGCTTTGAAAATGGCAAAAAATTCTCCTACATTTTAGGCAAATGTGAAAAAATGGCTAAGTATTTATGCATATTTATACTATTTTTGCTATTCATTGATGTAGCTATTTTTAACAATTTTTCCCAATAAAAACTTAGTATTTTGGAAGAGTTTGAGGACCAAACGAGAGCCCAATGGAAGCCAGAAAAGCCTAAAGGGAGTCAAAACATGGAAGAGGGCATGAGATTACTTTGAAAAAGGAAAAAGGAGATTTGGAGAAAAAAAAATATGCTAGGGTGTTGCAAAACTAGATGTTTATGTGATGTTATGATAGGATTGCTTGCAAAATGACCAAGGAATAGGAAGTTTAACTAAACAAGACTAAGGAGTATGCAAGTGGATCCTTCCCATAGTAGGCTCATGTGATTAATGCCCTTGCATGCCCTCATACCAAGGAGTCCATAGGCCCCAAGAATGATGAATGATCATTGTCAGTTAAAGATCAAATTCGTGTAAGAAATTGTCAAAGGATTATAACATATGAAAATAAATAGAGTAATTGACCATGATAGGAAGTATTGAGGTGGTCAATGACAAGAGCATAGGGATGGAAGAGAGAAAATGAAATGGAGTCTCACATCCTAGTCACATGAAGTCCTTGTGATGTGTGTAATTAAGATGACCGGATACTATCCCATCATTAGTCGAAATAAACTCCAACCACTTGCAATAACTTTGCATTATCATATTCAGACCGTTCAACCCACAAGAGTTCATGATCACATCCATAGGTCAACCATCACTACAAGGGAAGAAGAAATAAACATAGAAAGATAGAAAGGGACTTAGTTAGAGTGGTGCCTTTAGGCATGGGTAACATGTCTTTCCAACCTCATAACCAGGCCTTATAGCTCATTTTTTTTGTTTAAGGTATGTTCTTTGAATTCCCATGTATTTTTTTTCTTTTTTATATTTTTTTATGAAAACCACATCATGCAAAGACATGCTTCTTGTTATTGGTCAACACTTGGAGTAATAAGAAATCAATGAGAATATTCATAAAACTCAAGAAGGTGGTCAGGTATAGAAGGTGATAAATCCCCTTGAAGCCACAACCTTGTCCATTCCACTTGATTCATTCCAATTTTGTTAAGTATTAATATCATTGATTCTTTTTAAGTTTTAAGTATGGAAGGACCTCATGCTTCTGAGATAAGAAAATCTCATAGAATTAGGTGGAATGGACAAATGATGTGGGTTCACTGCCTAATATCATCAAAAAATTAATGTTTCATTACTTGATGTCATAAGCAAAAATGAAATCTTTTCATTAAATAATCAATTCAAATGTGAAGTCCAATTTTAAATGAACTTCCAATAGTAGTAGTTGTGACACACACGTAATATTCCTAATGAACAACAAAGAAGAAAATAACATGTAAGGAAAAATAAATAAGGGAACATATATATATATATATAATAAGTTGTAAAATACTCAAGAAAATTGAAAATATATAAATAATAGTGTAAAATAAAAAATTTGAAAAACTAAGTAGCTATTACAGAATCTTAACATGGATGGCCATCTCCCCCATGATTGAGTTGGAAGGAGAAGATCCAAAAGATAGAACATCCTTGGCCATCAGTTGAGGTGTTTGTGTCACTGGTTATTCTTGGTTCTAGGAAAGGTTTCACTTGTATGTTAACTAGTAATCATTTGTTCAAGCTAGAAGGGTGGTAAATTATCATGACCCCAAATGGAAAAGTTGCATGGATAATATAAGGTCCTTTCCATAGCATCTAGAATTTTGTGTGTTGTGGTATGTGCATGGAATTATAGTAAAGAACCTTATATCTTGGTTGGAATTTAACTTTTTTTTATCCTTAAGTCATGATGCCATTTGGTGTGTGCCTTATGCACTTCATTCATGGATAGGGCTACTAATCAGTTCTTGTCTAGCACATTTAGTGTCATTACTTGTTCTCTTTGTGCTAGACTTGAATTGAGGTCATGTTCATAAGTTGTTGAAAGTGCATGCAACTTTTCTTGGATTAGAAGCATTGAAATTTTCCTATACACTAACTCATAAGGAAAATAACCAATAGAAAGTTTCCAAGTTAACCAATAAGTCCATAGAGCATCATTGAGTTTCATTCTCCAATATTTCCTCTATTTGCTAATCATACAGGTTAAATATTCTATTTATTTCCCTATTGGTGACTTCTGCTTGATCGTTAGCTTAGGGATGGTATGGAGTTGTAAGTTTGTGTTCAACCCCCAAGTGTTGCATTAGTTTTGAAAAATTTGCACCTGTAAAATGGGTTCCATTATTAGAAATTAGTGGCCTTGGCATACCAAACCTATTTATCACATTTTGTTATACAAACTGTGTTTCCATAGAGGATGAATGATTGGTGATGGTGGCAACTTCAACCCATTTTATGTAGTAGTTGATTTCTACAATGATATACACCTCTCCATTAAACATGGGATTAATGGATCCCATGAAATCAATGCCCAAGAGATCAAATGGCTCTAGTGGTTGAATCCACTGTTGGGGCCTCTCCATCAGTATAGTCATTCATCTATCTCATTGGAAACACTCACATTAATGGGAGAACTAATGAGCGTCCTTAAAGATAGTTGACCAGTAATATCCTATCATGATAATTTTAATGATCGTCCTCCTTCCAACATAATGGACCCCACAAGATCCCTCATGAGCATCTTGTAGGATTTGGAGTTGATCACTATTGGGTATGTACCATCGTACCAAGTCATCAGTGTAAACCTTATAGAGGTTACTCTTAATTTCCATGTAGTGTTTAGACTAGAAAAGACATTGATGTTTCTTCTTGGTATCCCATTCATATGGCATCACTTGGATAAGTAGATAGGAGAGGAAATTATTATACCAATCAGTACATTTGAGACTTTGCATTTCAATAGTTTTAGCAAATAGGATTTTAGCTAGAAATTGGTTAGATAAAGGTCCTTCATCCTCTTTGTTGTCCCATCGTAATCAAGACAAGTGATCAACCACCACATTCTTAGTCCCCTTTTTGTCCACCATAGTGTGATTGAACTTTTGTAGAATTACCAGCAACTATATGACACAGGGGCTCACTGTTGGTTTATTCATGAGGAACCAAATAGCACTATGATCTATGTGCACAAAAACTTGATATCCAAACACATATCACTTGAATTTATTCAAGGCATACACCACTACCATGGGCTCTATTTCTGTAGTGGTGTAATGCTTCAACTTACATAATGAATATAGTAAGGGCATTTTTTATTATCCAATTGTATAAGCACGATGCCCAAAATATAGTTGGATGCATTAGCAATGATGTAAAATGGTGTAGACTAGTTAGGTGCATGTAGAATTGGAGTTTTTATGAGCTTCTATTTTAACTATTAGAATGCATTCTCACATTCCCTAGTCCAGGTTAAAGATGCATCCTTCTTTTTCAGCTTCACCAATGGTTGAGCAATTATGAAGAAGTTCTCAATGAAGTGCCTATAATAACCAATGTGGCCAAGAAATGACCTTACATATTTAACCATTTCAAGTTGCCTAGTACTTATTTGGATGACCCATACTTTTTCTTAGTCCACCTTAATCCCTTTGCTTGAAATTTTGTGTTTTAGTACAATGCCTCTTGAACTATCAAATGGCTCTTTTGCCAATTGAGATTTAAGTTAGTCTCCATGTAGTGTTGAAGCACCTACTCAAGATGGTCCAAGGCTTACTCAAATGTGACACTATAGGTGGAGAAGTCATGCATAAATACTTCTACTCCACTACCAATTTATTGTTGGAAGAGTCTAAGGACCAACTGTTGGAATGTAGTAGGAGCATTGCAAAGGGCAAATGACATCTTTCTGTATGCAAAAGTCCCCTAGGGACTTGTGAATGTAGTTTTGGCTTAGTCCTCTAGTGCAACCTAGATTTAGTTATAGCCACTATAACCATCCAATCAGATATAATAGTAATGCCCCACTATGGTGTTTAGCACGATAATGAAAAGTGATCTCTGTAAGTTGCTATGTTCAATAGTTGGAATTCTATATAGACTTTCCATTTTCCTCCTTTTTTGACAACAATAACATGTGAGCTAACCCATTTGCTATCTGTAATCAAGTAGATGAACCCAGCCTTGAGGAGTTGTTCAACCTTCACTTTAACAACCTACTTCAATTTGGGGTTCAACCTATGCTGCAACTACCTCTTTAGCTTGATGGAAGAATATGTATAGATACAATGCTGGCACATCCATGGATTAATTCCTATAAGATCATGATATGACCAAGCAAAGGTTGTTGACCATTTGTTCACCACCTCCGATAGCTTCGATTTTTGTTCTTGAGAAAGTTTAGCATTGATGATTACCAGCTATCCATTGTTGAGAAAGGCATATTTCATCGTTGTCAGTAAAGCCTTTAATTTAAGGGGCTCTTGTTTAAATTGATCAAGGATCTTTAACTCTTTTCAATCCATGTCACTCTATGTATGGGAGAGTTGGCAATGGAGTTGCTCCATTTCATACTTGTTTTCAACATAAGTATTAGTGAGGCTCTCAGAGGGTTTAATGCTCATGGTGGATTCAACTTGATAATCTCTTATTAGCCACTAGGTATCTTCCTATTTTATGACTACTACATAGAAGCAATTTTGAACTACTATTATTTCAACACACTAATTACATGCTTAGAATGATGTATTCTTGATTGTCCATAGTTTTTGCATGTAACGACACTTAATGTAACTATATGCAATGCATGGAATCCTTTTCTTCTTGGCTTTGTTGAATTCATTATCCTTGGAAATTTCCAAGGAAAGGTCTCAGATCCCCATCTTGATATCGATTGTACTTATCCATGCCCTTACCATAATGATAGGGAAGTCCCCCTTACAAATTTTCACATGGATCACAAGGAAATCAACAAGATAGAACCACACACATATGATGGTCACAATATCCTCTACTAATCTTAGAGGGACAATAATGAACTCATCTACCAACTATAGTTTGATGTTGCTCTTCTTCAAAGGAGGTAGGTTCCAAGCCTTATACATTTCTTGGGAAATCAAGTTGACCTTGAAACTTGAGTCTAAGAGAGCCTTGCATGGTTCACTTCTTGTGATTTGTAAGTAAATGAGGAAACACCTAGGATCATATCATTCTTTGGGAAGCTGGGCAACCTTTATCCAATTTATGACTACATGGGTTAACATGATAGTATGAATTTGAAAATATGTTTAGTTTGAAGGTGGCTTGGTAGTAGTTTCAGAAATAGATGAAGTAGGGTTAGCAACCACAACTATCTACAAGGATTTTATGGGTCTGTTGGTTTTGAGAAATGACCTCTTATGAGGCTTTGGTTTAGGACCACTTGGATGGATATCCAACTATAGATTCATCACTCTCATGACATTTCTTTGCCATGGTTGTGTGGGGATTTCACCTTGCATGAATGGAGTAGGTGGTAAGGGTATAGTTAGTTGTGGTGTAGGAGTTGATGGATGTTGAGGAATATGAAAGAGAAATGAACACTTACCTCCTAGAGAAGGTGCTTTGTAGTATTATGGAGGGTAGTAGTAGTAAGGAAAGGAGGCATTGTGGACCCTTTTATGTGTGTTGGTGTGTGTTAAAATTTTAAGTAAAATGAAGTCAAAGGTTACTTGCATGGTTGTGTGGTTATTATGTTTGTAGGACTTAGATGAGCTAAAGAGGACAAGGAACAAAATGTTTAGAGCTAAAAGGAGGAGGTCACCCACATGATCTTCAAATGAATATTCAAAGAACATGGACAAGTACAAGATGTTGTACAAGCAAAGGTATCATCATTAAAGCATGCAGAAGATCAAGACTATGAACAAGGAACAATGCATTCAAAAGACAAAGGAAGATGAAGAAAGATGTCTTTGGGAAGTAGCAAACGTCTTGGTAGAATTGGAGTGAACTTAGACAAAGACATCTTTAGAAATAGCAAGATGTCTTTCTCAAACAAAGATGTCTTTCACAAGGCAAAGATGTCTTTATAGAATGCAAGCCAAATTCAAAAAGATGTCTTCCAAAAGAAAAAGATGTCTTCTAAGATGGAGACTTTAGAAAGACATCTTTAAGAAAACAATGACGTCTTGCCAATATTGAAGGAAAATTCAAAGAGACATCTTAGGCATGAGAAAGATGTCTCTCATGATCATTATTGATCATTAGTTAGTCATTGCACAAGTTCTAAGATGGATTTAGAAACATTGTAGCTATAAGAAGACTTTATGTGCATTGGGAAATGTGCAATCCTTGTTGTATACATTGTATAATCATTTGCAATCATTTAATTCTCTATTTTTCTTCATTATTTTATCATTTTGGCATTATAAAGTGTGATGTACCTAACTGTACAAGGATCAGCAAATTAAGTTGCAATTCTCACTTGTAATTCTTATTCTTGTTGCCCTGCAAGGTTGATGTGCTTGAGCTTGTTAAGATCTTACGGGATTGAGTTGTTGGTGCTACAGTACAACACTCTAGTGCAAAGATTAAGATTATAAAGGTTGTGGAAGCCTTAAAACCACATTTCCAAGCTTGACAGGACCTTACAGGGTTAAGTGATTGGTGCTGCAATACAACACTTTAGAGAAAGGCTTGAAGACTCTACAAGGGTGGACCCTTCAACCACATTTTAAGAGCAACAAAGTCTAGAGGTGTGCTTGCGATCTACCCTCCAAGTGTGGAGTACCCAAGTTAGGGAACTATGTAAATTTTTGTGTTCACTTTGTTTCATAAAGGTTCAAATTGGGAAACTTATTCATCCCCTCCCCCTTCTATGTTCAATGATCCATAGGCATGGCTAGAGAAGTCATGTAGGGATATAAGCTATTGGACATAGTATCGGGATTAGGTTGCTTGTAGGGATATTACTTCTATGTTGGTGGCATTCCCCATAACTATGGATGTTACCACTGCTAATATTACTCCTGAGGTTGCAAAGGTACTCCACTTAGATAATATGTTTGTTGGTGAAACTGATGCCTATAGTTGCCTTGTGGATAAGGCAACTGCTTGGCTACTTGCCACTTTGCCAATCTAGGATTTAAGGCATACATCCTAGATTTATAAAGATGTGATACCACTAGAAAACACCCCTTAGGGTATTTGTATTTGCAAATATCACATCCATCATCATCTATTTCCGAAATTGCAACCTCTTCAACTATTACAGATTTACCCTTATTTTTATAATAACACTACTCTACATCTTTTTTCTTCCTTCTTTCTTGACCACTATTTCCTTGGTCTCTTCTTTCTTCTACAATTTTTAGATCTATTTGAAACTTCTCATCCAAGGATTCCCACATCTTATTCATCTTAGTTGATATTTTAGTGACAAATTTTTGTATTGGCAAGGTTTTCCTCTGCACCACTTCATCAAGTGGTGCTTCCTCCTTAGGGTCACAAAAATTTCCCTGCCTTTTGGGAATGAAGGGGTCCCTATTATACTCTTTTGCACTTTCATGCTTTTAGGGCTCTTCTTATTCTTTGGCCACTTGATCTATCTACCTTTGGATCTTATGGACCCGTAGCTCAAAAAGTATTCCTTTGCATAAACCCTAAGTGTTTTTCTTGTTTCATTTCTAAGCCAATCTATGATATGTAGAACTGATCCCTTTGAGAGTACCCATGGCCTAAGCATTGGTGTAAAAGAGAATAGTACCTACCTAGAGCTACATCCAAGGACTCATGATTGCCTTATTTCCATCCTTGGATTTGTCTTTACAAGTTTGACACTTTAGAGTATGTTTGGTATTTTTCATTGAAGAGTTCCAACATAATACTCCATCAGAAAATGAATTTCAATGCTAAGGACTAGTATCAACTTTTAGCTTCCTTGATGAGTGTCCTTGGGAATAGCTTCAATTTTTGCCATTCATTCTCTATGTTTTGTAAGTCATAAGCATCATGAAAGGCTTAAAGATGATTTTGTGGCTTTGAATTGTATCCTCCTTCAAACTTGGGGATATTGTTCATATCCAACCTCTTGATTTAGTTATCTTTCAAGTGCCTTGTAGGTATCCGTATTGCCTCTAAAATGTTCAACATGTTTTGGGTAGCTAGTAGAGGCTCACCATGGTCATGTTAATCATGGTGGCCCCTATCATGACCATGATGTCTATGTTGAGTCCTTCTATGCCTTCTTTCACAATGATGCTCCTTCCCTTATGGTTGTCCTTGCCCCTATTCTTGATCATCCCATTGGAACCTATATTCATCTTTGTTTCCTCAATCATCTTCATCCCAATCTTGACTATCCCTCCTTCTATCTCGACTCCTCTTCCCTCTATTAGAGTTTGATGATGAAGACAAAGAAAATGATGAGGGTGACGAAGAAGGAGAACCAACTAAATGATGCTTGCTAGTTCTTCTCCTTTGGTCCCTACCCTAATCAATTTTCCTTTCTTTTTCTTTCTTCTTGTACTTGTCGTTATCCTTTCTCTTTAATGTTTGGCTCAGATTCCTATCTCTTGAAGCTCACTTGTCTTGGAAACTAGTCTTTCCCTCACCCAAGTTATCCATAGTTGACTGCAACCTTTGGTTAAGAATCTCTTCATCATGAAAAGGAGGAGAATCTATATATTAGGATTGTCCTACAAAAGAACTCCTCACCTTCCTTATGTTACTACAAGAATAACTAGGTTGGGACCCTCTTGCCCTTAGAGGCCTCATATCATGCTTCCATCTATTGATCTTTCTTACATTGGGTATTAGTAGGAAGATAATCTAGGTAAGTATGGTCTTGGACCTCATACTCCACATTGAGTGTAGTGATGACTAGCCTAATGATATTGTTCATCAACATGGTAAGAAAAAATTGGTAGGGAGGCAACACAATGTTGCCTTTTATATCTAGATTATAGGGATCTAGATGAAAGCAAAATCCAGATTATAGGGATCTAAATAGGTGTAGACAATATGAAGTTGTTGGGGTGCTTTTGGAACCTCTTGTCATTGATTGGATCCACCTATGAATGGTGGAGATTCAACCCTGTGAGAAGAAGCCATGTTAGCTCTTGCTAGAAATAGTGTGCTTATTGGTCTATTATTATTTTCTTAATGATTTATCACTGACTAGTATTTACAACGTCTTTGTATAATGTCACAGTCTTTTCTTACTTAGTGCACCTAGCTAAACTAAGTCCTTAGTAATGACACCAATGATAAGAAGCAAGTATACCCTACACCTAATCACATGAATCACAACCATGCACTAGTGATTCAATCAAATTCTATAAACTTAGTTTCTAAGTTTGCCTATGGCCAAAGACTGTGATCCAATGGGTTATGTGATTGTTGTCTTCCTAACTCACATTTATGTATGCTTTACATATGGTTGAGTATGAGTTAAGGCATATTATATATTTTTTATATTTTTATATTTTTATCTTAAGTTCTAAGTAGGAAATTGAACATTAAATGATTAACTATTTTAACTACCTAACTATTCTAAAGGCTAACTATCCTAACATATGTATCTATACTTGATGAATCATGTTTTGATGTGCTTCGATATCGGATACGCAATATTGGAGCCTCAATATCAGATACCCAATATGAAAACCTAAGATGTGATGTCAAATATCCAATATCGCAGAGTATATGCCAGTCTATAAATATAGTGCTTGGGCACACAATTTTCATATAGTTTTTTTTCATACCATAGTGAAGCTCTTGCAATTTGTTTTCTCTAGAGTTAGAATATTTTCTTAAGTGCCCGCAGTAGGAGTTTGAGTGTGTACAGATCTTTGTTCAAGCATTGATGTACGTGACAAAAATAAAGACGATCCCTTTTGATAATACTTACAAAACTAAGAATAGATTAATATTTCCTTTAATGAATTTAATATTCATGCACTTTACCTCAATGCATTTTAATTGAGCAATTAATTTTCAGTTGTTAATGAACACAAGCGTGACCACTTCAAGCATATGTGTAGTGCTTGGTAACCTAGAGATGCTTAATGTTTGATAACCTAGCAGTGCTATATGCATTTGGGATGTGTTCAAAGAGTGGAAATGGGTACTTGTGTTAGGCTAGCTATTTAGTAGCTTAATTAGGCATTAATTTTCTCTACCTTTCATTCTTGTTCTATGTGATTAAACTTATAAAACATAAAATGATAAAAATCATATACCTTAGTTGCACTTAACCATATACTTATACCTCACAAGTGGAACTAAGAAGACAACGATCGTCTTGATTAGATTTCACTTCCCTGAACTAGTGTACTTAAGAACTTAAGCTCTGTGAAGTTTGACTGAATCACACATGAATGCTTGTGATTCATATGGTTGGGCATAGAGGTTCCTTGCTACTCATCATTGGTGCTATTGCTAGGGACCTTTTAGTTATTACGTTCACTATCTAGGACTAGTGAAAATTTATTCAAATTGTTGGAATGAACCTTAGAGTCATATCATACTTTAAAATAACTACAACAATTTTAAAGAAGCACACTGCATTTTTATTTTTCTAATACAAGATGTCTTCTTCTCCTAGGAGCAATTCTTCGTCCAAGTTTGATAGAGTACATCAGTAGGTGCCCTAATAATATTGAGTGGTATATGCTCATCCTAATGAGTACGTACCCAACTTCACCTTCTTACTACACTAGGATGAACAGTTGCGGTGATGTGACATGGAGGGCAACATTGTGTTGCTACCTGATCAATCTATTCCTGCAATGCTCCAACAAACTCTTGTGCATTTGGGCCTCTAAAAACTTCATGTTGAGTATGTTGTGCAAGATAGTGATGCCAGGGATTATTATCCCACTAAGGCACAACATCTATAGGATCGATAACTAAAACAACATTACGAATCTGCAAAGGGAAAGTGGTTCACTGATTCCCCATTCTTGCTGTACTAGAAAGATGGTGGAGAACCCTTCTTTAGCAATTTTCCATTCAGTGAAATTCCTCTCTTTGACTTTAGTGAAGGAGGTCAAAACTAGAACCTACAATCCATGATCCACAGTCCTAGTTTTGACAAGAATGGATCCAATGACAAAGGAGGATCCAAGGAAAAGAGTTAGGGTAGGGATACGAACAAGAAACAAGATTGTGATCGTGGTTGCGAGAACTAAAGAGGGGGTAGTAGGCATCATGATGATGCTAGTCCTTCTTCCTCTTTACCTTCATCATCATCATCTTCTTCTTTTGGCTCTGACCACAACCATAAGGGGCATGACCATGATGGAGGTGATCAATAGAATCGAAATGATCAAAAGGACTATCGGGCAAGTCAAGATTAAGGGTGTGGGCATTCAAGAGAGACCCACTACCATGAAGAAAGGGATAGTAGAGGGCATCATAGGCACTAGAATCATAGCCTCAATGATCCTTTTCTTGCTACCTAAAGTATGCTAAACATTGCAGAGGCAGTGAGAATCCTTACAAGGCACATAAAGGATAGTAGGATTAAGAGGCTATACATGAACAATATTCCTTGGTGCGAAGGTGGATATAATTCAAATCCACAAAACCATCTTCAAGATTTCCAAGATGCATCTACCTTTTAGAATGTAGAAAACGAGTGGTAGAAGCTTAAGTTGTTTTCAAGGACACTCATTAAAGAAGCAAAGAACTAGTATCGGTCCTTAGAACTGGAATCTATCAAACAATGGAGTACAATGCTCAAATTATTCAATGATAAATTTCAAACATACTCCTAAGTGTCCAACTTAAGGAGGCAGATCCAAGGATGGAAACAAGGGACACATGAACCCTTGGATGCTGCCATAGGCCGATACTATTCCTTAGTGCACAGATGTCCTGGCCATGGTTATTCTCAAATAGACCAACTTCATCACATTATGGATGGGTTTCGATTAGAAACGTGGAGAACCATTGTCATCTATCCCAAGGGAAACTATCATAATTAAGTGCTCATTAGATCAAAAGATTGATTAAGTAGATAGCTAAAGAGGAAGGAGAATTAAGAAAATGAGAAAGTGTAGAAGAGTATAATCATAATCCTCCATTCGCAAGAGGGAGGTTCGATTTTGTGATAGTAAGGAAAAATAATCACTTGATGAGATGGTGAATAGGAAAACCTTGCTATTTAAAAAATATCAATCTAAAATTACAACCAAGGTTATGGGACTCCATGGATAGCAAATTTCAAGCTGTCCTAAAAATTGCTGAAGAGTCCAAAGAATAAGGTAGTGATCATGAGCATAGGAGGTGTAAGGAATTTGAATGTGCCATTCAAAGAGGCAAGGGCAAGATTGCTATAATAGAGGAAGTTATGGGAACTAACTCAAATGATGATGGTAGGTGTGACATCTACCATTATGAACATCCTAAGGGATATTGTTCTATTGTGTTGCACTTACAAGAATTTGGGGTGTATTCTTTGAATTCACATCTAGCACAAAGGTAAACACTTAGAATATTACCTTATCCTCAAGGCAATTCTAGGCAGTTCCACCAGCCACAACAGTATTATTCAAGTGGAACTCCATTGCAATTATATGAGTAGTATCAATAGTGGCAGCAACCATAGTCATGGACAGTAGCACCACAAGGTAGTAATACCCTTATAGACAACTTAATCCATATAAATACTACATTTAGCAACCGTTGTCTCCATGTGACTCTTTGAGTCACATTTCTACTTTCCAATCTCACTACTACCCTTTTGATTATTATCAAACTCATTCTCCACATGCAAGGAGGGATACCACCTCTTACCCTTATCCTCCTATTCTTCCACATCTTCCTCCTCGCTCAACATAGCTACCACCTGCTCCATCTATGCAGGGTGAACTCCTAGCTCAACTGCAACAACACAACACCACCAAGGCCATTAACTTACAATTGGTTCATCAACTAAGTGGTTTGGATACTTGATCAAAAAAAATCCTTCTTCCGATCCCATAGTCCACTTAAGCCCTCATAGCCACCTATGGTTGGCAACCCTGTTTCTCCATCTTCCTCTGTATAAAATTCCTTTGAGTCCCCTTCAAATCAAATTCCACCTAAGATCCATACTATTATGCTTACTCATGTCTTACCTAATTGGATCCATGCTAGTAACCTTCCAGGAAATTAGCTAATCTTGGGAGTCCACTTGCAGATTGCTAGGAATGAACTATGCAAAGCTCTTCTTGATTTAGGTTCTAGTTTCAACCTAATTTCTCATGAGATGTATACTGCATGGAACCTACCTTCTCTCAAGAATAAAAATATCCAATTAGAATTAGTAGACCAATCCATTACTATCCCATTAGGATTAGTAGAAGACATTGTGACCACTATCTGTGGATGATCTTATCCTACTAATTTCCAAGTAATCAAAGTAGAGAATTGCAAAGGGAACTTCTCCATCAACATGGAAAGGGCATGGCTAAGCACTGTTAATGCAAGAATGGGCATCAGAGATCTTTCCCTAGAAATATCTAAAGAAAACACATTCGGGAAGATCTAGAAAAAGCAAGCTCCATGAATTGCGTACAATGATACAAGGTGTAATTGTGTGCAGAAACTCTGGTAAGTGAAATAAGCATCCATCTCTACATGCAAAAAATGTGCACTAGAAGTAGATATTCAAAGTTATCTAGACACAATATCCACAAAACAAGAGGGCACCTACTAGCTAATCATTGATTCTGAATATAGCACACTTTACATGGAATCTACTAAGAGCCTAACATGTGCATATGTTGCAAGCATGGATGAACTAGTGAAAGTTCATCACCAACTCTTCGATAATGCAAATGATGATACTTATTGGGGAGAGCTATAAATTCCTAAAAATTTCAAGCAAGAACCCATTGAATTAAAAATGCTATTGGCTGGCATGGAATATGTGTTCTTAAAAAATTGGAAGCCAGTAACAATCAATGTAAATCTTGCTCCAAAATAAAAATATATGCTATTAAAAGTGGTTGAAAATGGTTAGTAGCCTTTTCTTGGTCATATCTTGAACTCATAGGGATTGATCCTAGGATATGCTAGCATTGTATCTACACTGATCTAGCCATAAAACCAAAGAGGCAACCACAGAGGTGACTAAACCCTAAAATGAAGCAAATCGTCAAGGAGGAAATCGAACAACTCCTCAAGGTGGGGTTCATCTATCACATTATGGATATGTATAAATGATCTTATGTCTAAGGCATGCTACAATTTTTAACCATCACTTAGCTCAACAAGCAAAAAAGAAACAAGAATAGTACTTGATATGAATGACTTAAATGTTACATTTTTGCATGACATCATTTAATTGCAAAGAAAAATTTTGATTACAGAGCAAGTAACCCAGAATTTGAATTAACATATATTATGATGTAAGATCAGCAATTAATGATTCATACATATGATTGGGAAGAACAAAATTAGACATCTTATTTGCATCAACCTCACTCAAAAAATGCATCACAAATTTTTGTTTTCCAACTAATAAATCTGTATTATGAGAATGAACATCAAAGACTTGGCTTACGGAATTGCATCTAATAAACTTGAACAAAAAGAAGAAAAAGAAGAAGCCAAAAAAACTTGTCATTCTCATAGTGCCTTTATCCCATCTATGCAAGTTATATGGATAAATAGGATTAAAGACATAGAACTTAAATCACATAATAGGGGGAGTGGTGAACACTAAAAATGAAATATATTATAAGGAAATAATTTAGAGTATAGTCATAAAGAAGCAGCAAAGAGAGGTGAAACTCTAGCAAAACATAAAAGGTATGGACCAATAATTTTGGAGATGTCTTTTCAAGTTTTCATCCTTACACCCAATCTTGAAAAACTTCCCTCTAAGTAAAAAAAAAAGATTAGACATTGCCTTCTTTTAGAAGTACCCTTTTGGATTTTCACTTCCTCCTTAAATTAATTGGTAAATCCTAGAAAACAACTAGCATCATCATGAATTCACTATTCCTTTATTTTGGAAATTCAACTCCCCTTTGACATGACATAATTTAAAAGCTTCATATAATAAGGTGTTAGTTAATTTCTTGTCCTAATACATATAGTCAACATTATACATAGGTAAAACTTAGATCGAATACAACTCTTGTAATTCTTTAGGAAACACTTTTTCTCCACATGTCCTTCTTTGAGTATTTAATCCCAAAGTTTTATATTACAATGATTTACCAACCCATATCCAAAAAGATGTGACTAGATTAAAACTTCAAATGAGAATATGTACCAAAACATTTGGTTTGTAACATGGATTAATGGTTAATTATATAATATTAAGTTAAAATTAAAATTAAAATTATGATTAGTAAAAGTAAAATGGAATATATGGAATATACTTTTCGTGGTAAAGCTAGTAATGAAGAAACGAAATTTAGAACTCAAAATGAAGAACTTTTTATGGAGACTAAGGCAAGATTGAATTTCATGTAGCTAGGTTAACCACCTATAGTTAACTAGTGCTCTAGTTCTAAGTGGATGGTGATATTATGACAAGATTAAATTTTATGTCGTTAGGTTAACCATAGGTGGTTAACTAGTCATCATGTGTAATACATAAAGTTTGGTCAATTTTAATGAAATACCATCGTTGCTTGCAACAAATTGCTATAGTGAATCCTGAAGGAGTCATTGAAAAGTGAAATTTAGATAATTTTGAAAATGAAAAGGCACCAACATTCTTTTTCTTCCTTCTTACATCTTTGCAGGTTGTAGCTTTCCTCATTGTTTTCTTTGGAAGTCTCTTTCTAATAATGAGATGCAAAAATAAAATGCAATTTGAAGGAATATAGCATAATTATGTAAAAATAGAACATATTTGCACATTCTTTGGCTGATAAGGATATCTCATCATAACTCTAGATTTTATTAGTCTTACTATGACTATTTCACAAATGTGTGCAATTTTGTCAACATTTTGGTTTACTACCTATAATAAGAAAGTGTGATACACACACAGACAAAAAAAAAACAACAACATTATTTTGGAATTGATGGAATAAGATTTTATTGTAGGTGATGTAGAATAGCAAAAAGTGTCCAAGATGTAACATGGTTCTCATATTTCCATCTTATGTTGAAACTAATTCTTTAGCTCATATTTAATTGGTATTGGAAATTAACGAATAATCATACTGCAATCCATAGTCAAGTTTCAGAGGGCTTCCTTGTTGATTGGTATAGTTTTGATAGAAATATTTGTGCAAATGCATTACTTTCAAACAAAGAAAAAATTGATGGGAAAAGAAAAATTGTTGAGATTGATGAATCTTTGTTTGGTGGAAGAAAATACGATTGAGGATTTGAAAGGAAGCAGCAATGGATCTTTGGTGGCATTGAGAGAAGTTCCAATAATGTTTTTCTAATGGCTATTGTTGATAAGAAGAAAGAAATTCTCATGAATGTCATCTATAAGTAGAAAAAGCTAGACACAATCATCTACAATGAGATGTACAAGGGTTATGACATAGAATGACTTAATCAATTAGAATATTAGCATGCCTAGGTAAATCATAGCCTTCATTTTAAAGATCTCAACATAGAGGTACTGTGAATTGATGAACTTAGAAACATGGGTGTGAGGAAAGGGTGGGGATGGGTGTGTGTTGGAATTGAATGAGTTCTAAACAAATTTAAAACGTAAAAGAAATACAAAAAATAGTAGCACAAATAGAAACATACTTGTTGAGATGCACAATATAGTTCACCACTTGTATATTGGTCAAACCAAATAATAGTGATAAAGGATACTATGGTGGTAGATCCTTAGATGGTACATACTCCCCATACGATAATTAATGAATTTCAAAGCATGATATCAGATAGGAACCTCACAAGGTTGAGAGCAAATATAGTTCTCTCATAAGACACACCAACAACCCCTTAGGAAAAAACACAAACACTTGGCCACCTAAGTGAAAACACCTTAGAAAAAAACAAAATCTCAAACACTTGGCCATCCAAGTGAGAACCTTTCATGACAAACAAAGGAAGTGAATCTCTCCTTAGAGATAATCTAAGCTCCTTGGAGCAATAAGATAAATACAAGAGAAGAGTGTAGAGAATGATCTCAATTTAATCTATAGAATAGATGAGATGCTAGGACATAATAAAAATGAGAAACTCATATTCCAAGGAATGCAATGGGAATTACAAGTAATGATTCAAACAATGAATTTGCAATGCATTCTAACCCTGGCTGAAAGTGCAAGTAATGATGGTGCAACTTCCCAAGTAATCCAACAACAAACCTTGATTCCAATGCCAATGCCAAGGAAAAATGATGTGCAAGAGCTACTGTATGTAGTTGCATATTCAAAATCCAAGAAAGCATTGGTTTAAAATAATATTTGAGAAGAAGCTTTTATAGATGATGTGCCCAAGATCTTTCCCAACCACTTCAAGTTCAACTGGAGTGAATAAAAAAGCCACAATGATTTTTTTATTTTGATCAATAACTACATTGGACATCCTATTTGAAACTTGAATGTTTACTCCATAATTATTATGTATTTGAATGGGACATGTTAAGGAAATTTTTAACATTCAAGATTAGCTAGGACATCCTAACTTGGTACATCTAGCTTCTAGGTGGGATGTCTACCCTATACTAGAACTCCTACTTGAACTTGTCTAAGCCTTAATTATTATGTTCACACTTCATCCTATAATTGAGTCTAAGGAAAGAGAGATATAGGCTCTCACAAACTCACTTCCTTGCATTTTGACTTGTTCAAGTGATCTTGAATTAGTATCCCATAGTCTATAACTCTCGAACTTAGTTTGTACCATACCAAGATATGCATGCATGCATAATGAACAATGCATACTTCTTCATTTTCTACTTTTTTCTTACCAAAACATGGAATTGGGCAATGATCTCTCCCTTTTTTTGTAAGATACATAGTAATCAAAAACATCCAACAATGTATAAAATTCAAATCTTGTTAACCAAAAAGAGTAATATCATTAACATAAGCATTAAAGAACCCAAAACTTCATGCAATCATCATAACCAAATATGATAAAACATTAAGTTCATCAAACATAAAGCATAACATGAAATGGAAACGTAAAATCATAAGTACATTAAAACATAGATATGTGGGCACTAAACATAGAGCCCATGATCATAGTCTTAAAATTCTATCCCTCATTTTTACATAGCATCCAAAAAGGTGGAAAGATACTCATATCTGTTGAGTTTGAATCCTTCTAGTCCATTGGCCTATACTCTTCCTCCTTCTTATCATCAATACTGGGATATTTCTACTCATCCTTTGAACAACTATCTCCTCAATCACAAGTATTTCTTACTGTCAAGGTTGAAGCTTCAAGGAAAATTGAAGAGTTCAATCCATAACATGATGAAAGTGGGACCAATTAAGTGACTAGTGTTGTTGTTAGGTCTTTGGTATGGGAGGACCAGAGGGATTATCCATGGTACTTTGGATGATGGGATCATTCGTGGTAATTTGACATTTGAGAGATTACTCTCCATCCACAAGTACCTCTTGAGAAACATAGCCATATGAGGTATGAGGCTAATCCTCATGGTCTTATTCCTCCCCCTACTAAGGTGTCTCACTTGCTAACTTGATCTCCTCATTTGAATCCTCTACTATGCCTAAATCATAGCCCCTAAACAAGCTTGCATCTAAATCTAGTTGGCGAGGACTATGCTTCTTAGATGACAACTATTTGTCATCATCAAGGTTGAATCTCCTCAATCACAATCTTTTATTGCCAACATGGTTAAAGCTTCTTTTGAAATAAGAGCTTCGTAGAAATTGATCAATTGAATCCATAACATGAAGAGTGGGACCAATTGAGTGATTGGTGTTGTTGATAGGTCTTTGATATGGGAGGACTAAAGAGACTATCCATGGTACTTTGGATGATGGAATCATTAGTAATGCTTTGACATTTAAGAGATTGTTTCCCATTCACAAATGCCTCCTTCTAAACATAATCATAGGAGCTATGAGGCTAATCCTCATAGCCTTATTTCACCTCTATTGGCGACCATTTGGGACGCGACCGCCAACGAGTGTCCTCGAACAGGATTTAGGTGCCTGTTGGTCTTTAGCAACACCAAGGCCCAGATACCTCCAAATAAATTCAGTAGTTAATGTGAGTATGTGTGTGTGCTGTTGCAGCGTGCGGTTGTGAGAAATGTAACAATTGCGTTGTGTGTGAACTACAAATGACTTACTTTAAAGAGATTCAACCAACTTTGCCAAGTACTGTGAGTTCTTGAAAATTTTCTATTTTGTTCAACTGCCTAGTCTAC
>MNCI01031377.1:85471-117525 GCA_015680685.1 Gnetum montanum
AGTGAACGTTCCTATTACCGCGAAATTTGAAAAATTTATAATTCATATGGCCCTAATCTTGGTTTAAACCCTTAAAATCTCCAATGGCTGTTATTGTTGCTACTTCATGGTGTTCGGATCCTCCATCGATGTGGCTTATTCAAGGGCATCATTGCCGATGATGAGCCTGTCAGATATAATGACGTCCATGACATGGCTTGAAGGCATTCTGTCTTCCCACAGAGGCTCTCCTTACCACGTTCACGTCTGCATCGGTGTTGTCATCCTCCCTGCTGAATTTGTGGACTGTCCAAAATCTAAATGATGATGATCAATGATACTTGCAGAAGATGCAATAAGGCTGAGCTTGAATGCCATGATGGCCGTGGTTGAAGGCGACTTGTTTGCGAACCAATCACCGCTACGGTTCAATGTTCTTTCCACATTTACTAATGGACGTGTGTCTCTTAATTTTATTTTACTTTCTCCTATTTCTTCCCAGAACTTGCAAGAACCGACACATGTTTGAAGCAAGATTCATATGCAGCATCATCCAAAGCCACCGATTCAAACTGCCTCCGCACAATAGGGCCCTGTAAAATCGTAACTGACGATCACCGCGGTGGAAGGCCCTGCAACTGCAATCTGACTCTGCCAAATCGTGCTGGAGAAGAAAGGGGTTTTTGAATAACAACGCGCCAAAACAGAGGGTTTCAATTCTTGTTTTGCCCCCAAAACTGACTTAGGGTTTCCTGCGTTTTTCTGTTTGGCTTTCCTGCATTTTTTTTGTTTGTTTGCCTACGCCCGCTGCTAACCTTTCTACACCCACTGTTGCGCACACCACTGACCCTTCTGCGCTGCCATTGTTCATTCGTTCTCTGCCGAATCCGCCTTGAGATCACCTCCAACGTTTTGTTCTTGACTTTTTGAAAAAGGAAATCAGCAACGTCAACGGCTATAGCAGTGCAGAGCGACGGCAGCGGAGACGTTTGATGGCTTGGCCATGATTTTACGGTGGCCATGTATTTTCCAGTTACACTGCAGTCTTCTTTTCTCTTCACTGGTGCTGCATAATTTTCAAAAAACTCGACGCATTGCTGATTTTTTTAATTAATTCTTGTTTTACATGAAATTTCAAATGTTGTCTTTTTAAGGATACAACCGAATTTCACAACCGAGATCTGCAACTTTGTGCCTATTACATAAATAATATACTCCCTTCCTTACTGATTTTACTATCTTCTGATCTTTGACAAGGGAATAATCCAGCACTTTCATCTCGTACCCAAAAGGCTTCAACATAAAATTTTTACCAGTAAATCAATCTTCTAAACTAAAACACCCATCAACCTTCAACTCTAAGGCTGTACTTAACTTACAACCATAGATTCTTACAATTTTGAATAAAATATTTAAATTTTTCCATGGAATGGCCAAATGTGCCAACAACCTCCTACTAAGGTGCCTCACTTGTTGGCTTAATCTCCTCATTAAAATCCTCTACCTTGCCTAAATCATAGTCCTTAAATGGGCTTACATCTAAAGCTATTTGATGAGGAGTGTGCTTCTTAGATGACCAAGTGGACATCCCAATGAGCTCCTCTTTCAAGATAGTAGGAAGTTTTTCTAAATATGAGATGTTGAGCTTTGAGTGCTTCAAATCAAGCTCATCAACTTGTCTAGCTAATTTGAAGAGATTGTGGTCCATTTTTCTAAGAGTCTTAGCAAAGTTAGGATCACCAAAAAAATAGTATCAAAACACTCTAGTAAACAAAAGTTTGAAAATATTTCACTAAGAGAGTTCACTCATAATTGATGATCATTTAAAACATCAAACCCTATCAACTAATTAACCACATTGGGAGAAATGGTAATAACAATGCTACTTCCAAGTTTATTGAAGCTACGAGTCTTAGCATCCATCCCATAAATATTATAGAACAAAACATTGAGAATGAAGGATAAGCCCACCACATCAAAATAGGATTAAAGTTGTGCCTTCCTTTGAAGCTTGAAATCAAACATCCTCTCTATATTAATAGATATCTTTTGATGGGATGCATACCTCTTCTTTGTTGGCTTTGATATAAATGAGGATTTGTATTCCTCTTATTCTTTCTCTAAAGAAGAACCTTCTCATGTTTTCTACTAGATTAGTTACCCTAAAATCTCTTGGTGTTCTCCTTGGTTCTTACTATGATCTCTTCTTATTGACGTTCTAGTTCATTCTCCTTCACTATCTTTGTGATTGATGTCCTGAACCTGAATGCAAATGAGGAATTTAAGGGCATATAGGGCTTTTATGCTTATGCCATTGTAGGAAAACCATGGTTTTTATTTTTCTATCTTGCGTAGTTAGGGCATCCATGGTCAAAAGTGGGCATTCCTAAGACCTTGCTTAGGACATCACACTTAAGGAGCCATGTTAATGAGTGGATGTCATTGATGAGAAGTGAATTCCCAACTTGGAACAAGTTTAAATTTTTGGAACATGTATTGGGGTTCACATGCTCAAAAAATCTTCTTAATATCATAGCAAGGACATTTTCTTGTTATTGGGGTCCTCATTCTCCTTATTAAGTGAGGCATTCTTTGTTAAAAGTAAGGTGATTTTTTATGAAATTTTCTTGAATTTGTTCTTTTCTTGCTCTTGAAACTTAAATGACTTATTTAAGATAAATTAGTTCATCCACCTTAACCTTAAGAACTATGACTTTGTTTGTTAGATCTAGACATGCTTTTCTTTCATGCTCAAAATCTAACTCACATCAATGTATCTTACTCTTCAATTTAAGGCAAATTTTCTTTAATACATTTGTACCTTTCTTTTATGGTTCCTAGCTTTTCATCATCGCTTTGATCTTCTTCCTCATCTTCATTTTATGGAGTGATGTTTGCAGTTGTTGTACAAGTAAGATGAAAGTTAGAGGTATCACCATTCTCCATCTCCATTTCACTTGCTTTATCATCATCCTCCCACTTGCTTACTAAGAATTTTTCCTTCTCTTGCATCTTCGCCTCATCCTATAATCTTTTACTACTAGGAAATTCTAAGGCAAGATATCCTCATCCATAGCAAACCTAGCAATTAATTTCCAAAATAGTAAGGGAAGAGGATGGTTTAGAGCCCTTACTCGAGAACTTACCTCTTGATAATATTCCATTTAGTCTCTTTCGTTTCTCTTTAAGATAGGTAACAAGTATTCTAGAAAATTTTCTAGTGAAAAAGTAAGCTCATTGTTATCAATATCATTTCCATCAATGTACAAGGATATCTTTATTTTTGGCTTTTCCCTCTCACTTGGGATTCTTGGCTGGAACTTGAGGTCAATGTAATTGAATCATTTTTTGGTATACCTCCTTTTACTAGTTCCATCTCATAGATTGTGAGAGCACTTTGAAGTTTTTTAAACTTTAAGATATCACAATTCCTCTTGCATGGCCACTATCTTCCTTTTGTACCCAAGGTTGAAAGTTCTTATGATATTATGGACCACTTTGCTTTTGGAAAGGTTGTAATCAATTCCTCTAATGGAACTTACAAAATCATGTGTTTAGATTCTTGAATTGCTTCAACTATAAAAGGAGTTTGAACTACATCATAGCTTTTGTTCCTTCATCAGCAAACTCCAATATGTTTTAAACTTCCTTGGTAGTCTTGTAATGACTAATGTGATTGTGCTCCTCTTGTGTAAGTATTGAAGCAATAGCATTCTTTGCCTTTGAATCCTTCATGAACACCTTCTAATCATCTTCATCCTAGCTTGCTCTTGGCTTTGATAGTGCTTTGTATCTCTTGATCACACTTTTCCATTCATCAAACTTAATGATTTTAAGTATGCACGTGTCCCTTTGAAAATGCAGAGTTAGTGTCATTAAAGAGAGATGGTTGTACAAGTGACGTCCCTTGCTACCCTTTCATTTCTCTAGGTTGTCAACTCTAGGAATGACCATCAAGCTCCAATACCACTTGTAGATAGACGAACTTAGAAGGATGAGGAGGACTTGAATGAGTCCTAAAAAATTGAAATTTAAAATAAATAATAAAAATAAATGCACAAATGGAACACACTCAATGAGTTGCGTGGTAAAGCTCACCACTTATATATTATTGAAACCAAATAATAGTAATAGAAGACACCATCGTGGTAATCCTTAGATACTATAGAGTTCCCATAGGTGAATCTTCAAGTTTGATATCTAGTAGGAATTTGAAGAACCTCGCAAAGTAAAGAAAAAATGTAGTGCCACTACAAGACATACCAACAACCCCTCAGGGAAAAACACAAACACTTGGCCATAAGTGAAAATTCCTTAGGGAAACCAAAAAAAAAAGACAAAAAAATATGGATCTCCCCTTAGAGATAATCCGAGCTTCTCATAGCAATGAGTCTAGAGAATGATCTCAAACCTAATATATAGAATAGATGCAATGTTACGACATAATGAATAAGAAATGCAATAGGAAATACAATCAATGAATCAAACAATAAATTAATAATGCATTCCAACCTTGCAAGAAAGTGTAAGCAATCAAACAATCCAATAGACCAACTCAAATTCCAATGCTAATGTTAAAAAATGTAGAAGAGCAAATGTATGTTGTTGTGTATTCCAAATCCAAGAAAATGTTGGTTTGAAATGAGATATGGGTAGAAGCTTTTGTAGAGGATATGCCCAAGATCTTTCCTAGCCACTCAAAGTCCAATTGGAGTAAACAAAATGGCTTGGATGAGTGTTTTTATTTTGACTAGCAACTACGTTGGACATTTTATTTAAAGCTTGGATGTCCACTCTACAACTACTCTGTATTTGGGTGGAACATCTTAGGGAAAGTGTGGATATCCATCCTATCTTAGGTTGTTCTCAAGTGGGACATCCAAGATTAGTTAGGTCATCCAACTTCCAGGTGGGATGTCTATGATTAGTTCAGATATCTAGCTTCTAGGTGGAATGTCCACCTTGTATTGGAACTACTACCTAAACATTTCTAGGCCTTGGATAGGATGTCCACACTTGCAACTAAAGTTGAGAAAAGAGGTATCTAGGCTCTCCTAAACTTGCATCCTCACTTTTCTACTTGCTCAAGTTAGTATCCCATAGTCTTGAACTTTCAAACTTAGTCCATACTTTACCAAGATCTAGACACATGCACAGTGAATAAAATAAACTTTTTCATTTTCTAGCTTTAGCACACCAAAATATATAATTGGTTAATAGGTACATACAAATTCTTTTACAACTACCTAGGCACAAGCAAAAATATTTCTTCCTCATACCAACAAAGACATGCTTGATTTATATTTCCTAGAGCTTAGGTGGCATTAAAGATTTCTGCCAAACAAAGAAAGTAAGTTCTATGTTTTCCTAGAGTATATAAAAAATGTAGAGTTTCAGGGTCATGTTCTAATGACAAAGAAAATGAAAATGAGAATAGTGGTACTTCAATTGTTATTGTTGTATATAAAAATGCTAAAGAAATTTTTGATTTTGATGTTTCTTTTCATAAGGATAAGAAAAAGAATGCATCTAAATCCCTGTATTGTATAAAATAAAACTACAATGTAGGTTTCATCCTATGCGTTTGCTCTTACTTTAGTCAATTTCTTATTTTAATTTATTTTCTACTATTTTTGCTATGCATTGATTTTATGACATGGCATGATTAAATGTTTGTTTCAATGAGGTGTTAGCTTAGTAGTAATGTAGTTATAATACAAAAAGAAAAGATTTAGTTTACAATGCAGAAATATTAGCTTAGTAAGAAGAATCTTACATGGAAAATCCACATCCAAAGTTTGTTTCATGTAAGCAGTATAAACTTATAGAGTAAATACAAATTATATTGGAGAAAAAATTTCAAACTTTGCATGGCCTGTTGCCATTGAAATTTGTTGGAAAATTGGAATGTGTTTATTCATGTGTTTAGTGCACATGGGTGGTTTGATATTATAAACATACATCTATTTAAAGTATACCATGATACTTGTCAAATAATTTCTTGGAAATTCCTAAACCAACAGAAATAGATGTTAAAACTTTAGAATTTTTTTTACTGAATTTTTTAAATCCATGATTGAGTAGTGAAGTTCCCAAGCCAAAGCTCTTAAAAATTGTTTATGTTAAATTATATATTCGTATCTTTGGATACACTTCCAATCAAATTATAATTGGGATTTTAAAAACTTATGATTGCAAGTCAGGAAGAAGAAAAAATTAAAAGTTGTTATGTCTTATGGATAAAAGGTTTTATGATATCATTCATAGGCAGGAAATAGTTACCATCTAACATGGTGGAAAAAGACTTAGCAGCCACCAACTAGATTGATGGCTTAGTTTCAAGTTTCCAAGTTACAGGTAATCTCTGAGTTTTAGTCTCCCTTCCAAAATTTTTGTAACCATTTTTAGAAAAATTGATGGTTTGTAATAGTTCATATATATGATCATTACAGGAAAACCAATGGTTTGTAACAGTTCCATAAAAGTGACGGTTATGGAAAAATCAACGGTTTGTAACAATTTCCATGGTTTATAATGGTTCTATAAACTATTATGGATAAAAAATGATTTGTAACGGTTACCATAGTAGTGGTTTGTAATGGTTTCATAAATGTGACTGTTATGGAAAAACTAACAGTTTGTAATAGTCACAACAATAGTGGTTTGTAATAGTTCCATAAATGTGACTGTTATAGGAAAAATAGTGGTTTGTAACGATAATATAAATGTGATTGTTACAAAAAATCAATAGTTTGTAACAGTCACCACAATAGTGGATTCTAATGGTTCCATAAATGTGATTGTTATGAAAAACCAATAGTTTGTAACAGTTCCATAAAAGTGACTAGGAAAATCAAGGGTTTGTAATGGTTACCACAAGAGTGGTCTTGTATTTGTCATTTAAACCAAAAGTTTGGTAACTAAAATTTTTTTAGTCCATAAAATGTTTTTGATGGAAGAACAAAGGTACAAGAAAAAATCACAATAGTGTTACACCATCATTGTTGAGCATCGCAGCAGTGTTACACCATCATTGTTGAGCATCAGTTTGATACAAGAATCAGAACACTTACCACAACAAGTTCACGTAAATGCATCAATGGTTAAAGGTTTGTTTTGATTTATTTCTACATCTTTGATTTATTGTGCAATTAGATTTTTGATTTATTTATACATCTTTTGTAACGAACTACTTCTCCTTGAATTTTTGCATTAATAATTGTAATAGTCTTTCTGTGTGTTTATCTACATGTTTTGTTGACAACTTGTGTGTGTGCTTTGTTTGGACTATGGTGGAAATGGCTAATTGGAATAGTAATAAATTTGTTGACCATATTTTCATATGTATTATGATTAAATGTTTAAATACTTTATGCATAAGAAATATGATTTTAAATACATGTTGGGAATGTTTTAAACTAATAATAATAAATAATATATGGGAAAACAAAATATTTTCTATTCTATTTCAATAGAGATTCTGAGAAACAAAAGAAAAATAGAGGAAAATACTCTAAGGTGTGCCTCAGGAGCTAAAACAGGTATGTTAAGATGCAAAAGAATGCTCATATTGAGGAACTTGACCTAAGAATCAAGTTGGAGGAACTTGACCCATGAATCAGGGATACTGTGTGCAAATACTGTAGCTTTATATATTTTTTTAATTTTATTTTATCTAAATGTGAGGCATTGCTCTTTTTAGTTTAAAATAGTAGAGTATAAGTACCCTCTCCATGGCTGTAGAAAGGTCACATGATGACCTTTCAAGACTCATAAGATGATGGAAAAATTCACATCGCTGATGACTTCAAAAAGAAGGTGCCTTATTTGATTATGTAACTTGAACTACCCTTATCATGAATCTATTTAAAAACTCTTTCCTTATATCTTATGACAATTCTAAAAGATAAAGAAATAGATATTATGCTTAAATGTTTTGTAATTATCAAGAGGAATTGAACCTGAGATCTAGCAAAATTTGAATTCTGAAATATCAAAAATTGTTGATTTAGGAATTAAACTTGCAACCTGTGAATATACATATTTTATTGATTTTATTATAGTGATCATAAAAAGAATTGAGCTCATGATCCATTACTGAAGAGAGAGAGAGGGAGAGAGATAACTTTAAAAAGAAAGAAAAGAATACAAACAGTCCCCAACAAGTTAGTTACAAGAAACCAAAGAAAAGAATACGAACAGTCCCCAACAAGTTAGTTACAATAAACCATTCATTATCCCTTATTCCACCTACAAATAGGAAGAGGAAGAGAGGAAAAAAAAGGACACACAAGGGAAAAGTAGTTGTGCATAACATAAAAAAAAGAGGGATACAACAACAAAGAGTGTTGTTAAGAATGGAGACAAGACTGTCACTGCTACAAGAGATAGCAAGGAAAAAGAAATCAAGGGAGGCATAGCAATTCAATATTATGATAATTCCTCATAGTAAGCAAGATATCTAAGCAAAGAGGTAAAATGATCCATCTTTTTTGTGTTTGATAATGGCTAGCAAGGACTAATTTTCTCAAACATTGCTCTTCCTACTTGTCTAACCACCTTCACAATGCTTGTATGAAAATATCAAGATTGTTGTTGTAAGCTTAGATTTTTTTTTTTGAAAGCCTTTATTACCCTTTTTTGGATATTTTCGCCCGTCCTCTACACTCTCACACCTAAATGACTTGGATGAGAGTTGTTTCTGTAATGATTTACAAACACCCATAAAAATTTGGGGCATATTTAGTAAAGAATTGCCAAAAAGGGCTATGGATCCCTAATATGAGGATTGGTACCACTGGCAAAAAGCAAGAGTATCGTTAGGCCCATCGATAATTGTGAATGCTTTACAATTGTTGAATTCTTGGATTTTGGTTAGAATTTGGTTGATGAACCCTCCCCTTTTGAATGCATAAATCTTGGATTTGAATCTTGAATTATACTTATTTCTTTCCTATACCTTCTGATTTTAATATCTTTCTATAAGTTGATAGAGTGGGGGAAAACCTAAAATTCTAATTTATGGTTGTGATCTATCTGTTCTCTGCTATTGAACTTCCTAATTAAATGATTACTGGTAAAATGCTTACAAGAGTTAAATTCAAATCTTGTTTTTGTGTGTGGCTGGAAATTATAAAATATTGTTATGAGATTGAACAAATAGGAGATTATTAATTTATCTACTTTTGTGGTCATTTCTTTGGTTTCAAATGTGTAAATGATCCTGATTAAATATTGCTTTTTAGGTTGAATAATAAAAAGTTTGATTTTTTTTAATCTAATGAATTTTACACAGATATTTTAATATGCCTACTTCTTTTTAAAATTATCTCTTAATTCTTAAATTAATATTGATTGACCTGTTTTTGAGCTAGATCTAGACATTGTTGATTTCATTTTAATTTTATAGGATAACATTAGTGTGATGGTTGTAGAAAGAAAGCCACCTAGGCATTTTCTTCTTTCAACTTTCTTCTTTTTAGGGGGCTTCGGGTGCTAGCCCTTGCTCCTTATGAATGGATGTTACATCTTTGATTAAATTGTTTATTGTGCCAAGATAAAAGATGCATTGTAAGGCCATGAAAAAGCATTGTAAGAAGAAAGATGAGTCTGAGAATGTGGTTCATGAAATAATAGATTTGAGTTCTTCTCTTGTTGCCAAATTTCTACCTCAGGTACTCAAATCAAAAAGTTCAAATTTTTTTTTTTAAAAAAACTTATTCATAAATTTTTTTCCTTGGTTTAAACATTACATACAAAAATGATATGCAAAACTAGGGTCAACTACAATTCAGTGGCATAAATTCCATGTAAGTTACTAAGAATATCAAGCCATGAGATTCAGAGATCTAAGATACCTGTATATATTTTATTATTTTCATATGTATTGTTTTCTTTTTTAAAATCACAAAATGTGTTTCTCTAACTAGAAACAGAGCCTACCACACCAAATATGCAACTACATAGACATGTTAAATTTCGAGATATTTAGAACCAAGTGTTGGTAATGCTACAATGTTATTTGGTTCTGTAAATTAGAGTGTTGTTATACTGAACAAAAAAAACTTCCCCAGTAGTTGCATAGTTTTGGAGTTACAGTTGCTTTATTTTTTACTTGTGAATTCAGATGAAATCGTGGGAGCTACGGCAATCGCCTATAAACCTCAAGACTCCTACCACTATGTCATTTAAGTGGAAAGAAGTTCTAGGAAAACCAAAATCAATCAATCCACCATCATTTGCAAAACCAAAGACTACTTTAATTCCACCCCCTAAGATGCTTTAGCCGGCTAGCAGAACAGACCTCAAAACTCCTGTCACTATGCCAATTAAGTGAGAAGAAGTTCCAATAAAACCCAAATCAATCAATCCACCACCATTTGCAAAACCAAAGACTACTTTAAATCCACCCCCAAGCTACTTCCCTCGCCACCATCACAAAAAACTGGTACCAAAGCAACCCAACAGCATAGGTTCCAAATTGGTAATAAATCCCTCTATAGCAATGACTGTTCCTAAAATTTTATTAATTTTTTATTATCGTAGCCTTCTACATAGGGTTTTTCCTCTCCAATGTTGAAGTTTGCTTACCATGGTCATTTTACAAAGTTCAACTGGTTTTGTGGCTATGCATATTCCTAAAATAGAAACAAAAAACAAATAAAGACTTACGGTATATTATGAAATTGAAATTGAAAATCTATATTATGACACTAAAACTGAAATTTTATTCCTTTCTTTGAAAACATTGTCAAGCAAATTACTGGTTTTCTTTGTAACATTTGGAACACATATATTTGCTATTTTGATTTCATTATACTTTGTTCTATGCATAGTAATGTATTGGTTTGGTCTCTGAAAAATAAGATCAAGATTTTGGATGGTTTGTTCTATTTGGAATTCTTGGAATGCTACAAGTTAACTCCATGCAACAATTTTTTTTAAAGAAACCTATATAAGGCTTTAGCTAGGAAAATGCATTTGATTTGATAAACATGTACATTTCAGTGGAGCGTAAGCCAGGTTAACCATTTGATTATGAATATTCTATTGTTTGAAAAAATGTTGAGATTATGGGTTTTGAAATTTTGTGATGCAAATGTCCCTATGCAAAACTGTGCACAGATCATTGATTTAGACAAGGCAAAGTCAGGTGAGAAAAGAAGGAAGTAGCACCATCCATTAAAGTACTCCATTAAAGTATTACAATTGGTTAACTACTTCCCCTACCCCAATATTTGTACTATGGGATCCAATTACTTTCTAGGATTTGCTATCCTCAATCATAGTTTTTAATTTGGTTTGGATGTTGGAGTGGATTCAGTTAATCATTGTTTGTTGTTTCTTGTTTAATGCAAGCTTTCTTTCTACCTCTAAATTGGCATTTCTAATTTTGAAACACTATAAATATGTATGCTTTCTTTGATTGTGTGTCTTGCATAATTACCTGCAAGGATGAGATGTTTGCGCTATTTTGAGAGTTCTCTCGGTTTTACCGTCAGATCCCAGAATTCACCTTTGCTCTACATTCAATTTTGTTAAAGGTATCCTATTGAAGGTTTAGTTCATGCCAATTTGATAAATACTTTCATATCTTTGTAATTTCTTATGCATGTACAATGTTGAACATTTTTAGTTACTGAATGCTTATAATTTAGTTTACTTTGGAATGGATGGAGGTTGGAAAGTTATGTACTACTTTCCCATTAAAATTTAGTTTTTCTATTTTTTATCATGGAAAACCCTATGGTTGTATAGTATGTAATTTAAGCTTAGCTTGCTGATGAGTGATGAGCACCCTCATCATAGTTAAAGTCTACACCTCAATGTTCTATGTGCCCCATAGAATCATAACAGTGAAATCAGAATCACCTTTTGTCATTAGTAAGTAAACAAGTAAACAACTGAATATGAAGAAAACAGAAGCCATGAAATAGGGGTGATGACAAGGTGCTAACTTCTAGTATGATGTTTTCTTACACCATAAAATTTAGTTTTTTGAATTAGGTAAAAAATTGATACAAGGCTTTAAACAACTAATAAAGATGTTTTTAAATCTTATAAATTTTAACATGATGGATGCACAAGCACAACACTATAAAAGGTGTTTCTAGGTGGTGTAGATGGTATGGAGAAACTCTGGAAGTAACCAAGATGAAGATCTAGAAATGAATGCAAATTACTATTATGTCATTTAAACTTCAAGCGAATGGCTTGAGGTTGTTCCAGGTGGTGTAGATGGTATGGAGAAACTTTGGAAGTAACCAAGATGAAGATCTAGAAATGAATGCAAATTACTATTATGTCATTTAAACTTCAAGCGAATGGCTTGAGGTTGTTGAACTTCAATTCTAATGGGAAGTGTTAATACACAATTTAGATCTCAACGGAACTAACATTATATCTTAGTATGAAAAATTCTAATTGAACTTATAAGATGCAAGTAGGTCTTAATTAATAGTTATAAGTTTGATTCTAATAATGAGCTAATCAACTAAACTCATATGACTGTTCTTTTGAAGGGCTTAAGTTCAAAGCACAATAAGCCAAATATTGAGTGTCTTCTCCAAAAAATAAAAATACAAATAGATGACTCAAGATGGACTACACTTTAGTCCTTACTACACTTACAAACACAGTAAGAGGGCAAACTCAAGATGGACTATGCTTTAGCACTCAGAGCACTTGCAAACACAGTAAGAGCACATGACATCCATTAGATATTAGTTAGAAGTGTAGTGAGTATGTCTTAGCCATCATAAAGTCTCGAGGGATAGACACAAGACACAACAACATAATAGGATACATGTAACACCATAACAAGATAATAAGGACTAATCCTCTGCTATGCATAAGAAAGGGAGGTGGGGTAGTTGGCAACCCGAAATAAGTAAAGCATAGGTGCAGCCCAAGATTTATAGAAGTTCATAACTCAATGCTACCTAGTAGAGTTGTACGTGTGACTTGGGGTTACTAGGCTAACACCTCATTGTTATATTATATAGGAATGACCAATCTTATACTACACATATTTAGCTTTATGCAGCAATGCTGAGGTATAAAGTCCTAATTGAACTATATTACAATTTTTATGGGGTTCCAACACCTCTGCTATTGTCTTGGCTATATATCCTAAAGGTACCTATAGTCATCTTGTTTCCATTTAGATATACAACCTTATCGTAAACTTCCATTACACACACATAGAATAGGTAGCTATCCTTACTTAAGAAAGAAGGGAGTTGACAAAATCCCAAACTTTTTTAACTCTATGTATTCTGGTAGAACTTAGTACAATGTAAAGTTTCTTGAAGCATGACTTGAACTAACAACAATAATTTTTTTGGTGGCATGGGATTTATTAAAACTCAAAATAAGTGAAACACATACACCCTAATATTTTTATAGAAGTTTATAACTTAGTGTTACTTAGTAGAATTGAACCAATGACTTGGGGTTACTAGACCAAGACCGACACCAATAGGCTAACACCTCATTGTTAACTAACAACACATTGCCTACATAATACTTATTAGATAATGATTATTAGCATTATCACTATTTCTTAAAAATAAAATAGAAAAGGAAGAGTCAAAATACTCTTGCAAGAATGATGAATGGCTGCATGGGAAGGGAATGTTGTTAGAACTAGAACTAGATGACTATATGTACCCCCAAACAATGAGGTGTTAGCCTAATGGTAGGACTCTTGATTTAGAAGCTCCAAGTTATAGGTTCAATTTTAGTAGGTAATGCTAAGTTATAAAGTTCTAGTTTAAGCATATATCTTGGGGTGTACCTATATGATAATTATTTTGGGGTTCCAACATTCTTCTTCCTTCCTCTCCCTCTCCTCCTTCCCCATACTAGACCCTCATCCCCATCTCCCTGCACCCTCGTCCTCTTCCCCTTGACCCACCCAACCCCCCTCCTCTACCCCTTTCCTAGGTAACTATATGTACCCCCACATAATGAGGCTTAAAGTTAAGACTCTTGACTTGGAAGCTCCAAGTTGTGGGTTCAATTTTAGTAGGTAGTACTAAGTTATAATATTCTAATTTAACTATATGTATTATGGGTAAATATTGTTAAAAAAATTTTAGAGTTTCGACACTACCTCCCTCTTAACTATATTTACCCCTAAGACATACAGCCAACACAAAACTTAAGTAGAACTTTTATATCTTAGTGTTATCCATTAGAATCAAACCCACAACTCTTAAGTTTCTAAATTAAGAGTTTTACCACTAAGGTAGCATCTCATTGTTAAGGGTGGATGGGAAATAGTTATCATTGGAGTTTGAGAGATGTTAGATCCAAAAATAATAATAGTAAGAAAAAAATTCAAAGTGCATCATATGCTTAATCACCAAGCATAAAACACCAAAAATAACAAGGAAAAATTTTATAATTTTAGGATATTTACATAGCTGTACAACCTTATAATTGATGCTTTGAAAAATCAAGAGTTGAAAATTAATCATTAGTAAGAAGGATGGTCCTAGTCTTAACAATATCTATATCTCTTTTAGTATTTGGGCTTGAACTTAAAATAACAAAAGGATTCAAGGTAACAATAAAAAGCTTAGTGAAATTCGAACATTTGTAGGAAAAGAAGTTCCAATAGAATATGATGTCGCATGTTGTCTATCAAAATTTACCTTATGTTGAGAATCTTTGCCATTTTCTATAGCTCACTTGTCTATGAAAGTTTTAATCTTTGTGCTAATAATATTCTTGTTAGATAAGAAAAAATTTTCCTTAAGAGTTATTTGTTAATACTTTTAGTAGTAAAATTTTAAAGTATTTATAAAAGATTCTATCTCCTTTAGTTTTTTTTATTGCCATTTGATTTATTTTATCATTGACATTAACTTGTTTGTTTATATTTATAAGTTCAAAATTTTTTTTTGTATTGTCAACTTCAACATGCTTTTTTTTTCACACCATCATTTTTCTTGAGTAGGAAAAGACAAACATTAAATAAATAATGTTCATGATGATAAAAATTACAAGAATTAGGAAGATTATAATATGTAATTTGTTAAAAGTAAGTCTTTCTATTTGCTTGTAATACCAATCCCCTTTTACATTTAAGAAGATTAATTTCAACAAAATAAAAATATCTAATAGAACCAAATAGTGTGGAAATATATTCCATATGCTTAATGTGACTAAGAAGACTAACAATGTTATGCTCAAATTTTTGAAAAATCAATGAAAGATTAAATAGCTTGAAAAAACATAAAATTTTAAAATATTCTTCAACTTGGGTATCAAAATTTGGTGTTCATTTTCAAATAATCAACATTGCATGCTTATGTATAAATGATCTTATATCTAAGGCATGCTCCAAGTTTTAACCATCACTTAGCTCAACAAGCAAAAAAGAAACAAGAATAGTACTTGATATGAATGACTTAAATGTTACATTTTTGCATGACATCATTTAATTGCAAACAAAAATTTTGATTACAAGGTAGGTAACCCAAAATTTGAATTAACATATATTTTGATGTAAGATCAAAAATTAATGATTCATACATATCATTGGGAAGAACAAAATTAGACTTCTTATTTGCATCAATCTCACTCAAGGAATGCATCACAAATTTTTGTTTGCCAACTGATAAATCTGTATTATGAGAATGAACATCAAACACTTGGCTTATAGAATTACATCTAATCAACTTGAACAAAAAGAAGAAAAAGAAGAAGTCAAAAAACCTTATCATTCTCATAATGCCTTTATCCCATCTAATGAACAGTGATATCGAGACTGCGATATCGCATCCGCGATATTGAGTTCATGATATCGGAGCCTTCCAAGAAATATCAGGCATCCGATATTGGGACCTGCCTCATTGCCTATAAATAAGAGGTAAGTGCACTTGGTTTGGCAATCGATTAGTTAGACCCTTACCCAAACTCTTGCCTTTTCTCCATCTCAAAGTTTGAATTATTTCTGTGTGCCCACTATAGGAGTAATAAAGTGAACGGATCTTTATTTGAGCATTGTGTACTTGAGCACACCTTGTGTACAGAAATAAAGACAAACTTTGTGATAAACCTTGCAGCATTTAGAATAGATTAATTAATGTTAATTACTATTACTTAATGCTTTTATTAGTGAATTAATGTTCTCTCTCTCACCCTACAACTCTCCTAAGTAAGCACACTCAGTACAACCACTTTGAGCATGTGTGTAACGTTTGGTAACCTAGTAACGATTAGCATTTGGTAATCCCAATAGTGTTGCACTAGTTTAGGATGTGTATGGCAAGTGAGAATAGATGCTGGTGTTAGGACTAGTTAAAGCATAGTTGAGTAGTTAAATTAAATTAGTTACGCAGTTATCTCTCTCCTCCCTTTGTAGCACCAGGACATAAAAACATAAAAAACTATAAAAATCACGCACCTCAAGTTTACTTAACCATACAATCGTGCTATACAAGTAAGCTTGGGAAGACAATGATTGACTAACCCATCCTTGTTCCACAAGGGCGCATAAGCACTTAGTCCTTTGAATTCAATCGAATCATTCATGGACACTCGTATTCGTATGGTTGAGCATAGGGATACCTCGTCACTCATCATTGGCGCCATTTCCAGGGACTTTGTTGTTTTTGCACTAATTAGAACTTAGGAAATCTTTCTCATCATTGGAATGAACCCTTAGGGTTGGTTATCTTAAAATTATTAAAAAGAAGAATATTACACACTGAACAGACAATCATGTCTCCTTCTTCTTACGAAAGTGCTTCACTGCTTAGGTCTAATACAGGAAATAATTGGAGGCGTAGTACACATGATGATGATCCGCTAGTACCCCAATAGTTTTGTGTGGTATATGTTCATCCCGATGAATATGTACCAAATGTTACCTTTATCCTCCATCAAGATGAACAACTGCATTGGCGAGATTTAGAAGGTAACATAGTGTTACCTCTCGATCGCTCAGTCCTGAGCATGGTTCTTTGTGCTCTCACACAAATTGGCATGTAGCATTTACAAGCAGAATACGTTGTGCATGAACACAAATCGAGAGAGTATTGACCCACAGAGGCACAATGTCAAAGGGACCTACAACAATAGAGACATCATAAGTCTATGAAGGGTAAGTGGTCCCAGGATCTCCCACACATCTTAAGTGAAAATGAAGGTGATGAACCTACCTCGGGAGGTTTCCCACGAAATGATGTTCCTCCCATTGACTTTGCTCAAGGCGTTGTGTATCAAAACCTTCACTCAACCATCCATAATCTAGGTTCTGATACCAACAGACATAAAGGATCTAAAAAAGGAACACATATGCATAACAAAGATGGACATTCTGATCATAATCACGAGCGAGGCCGCGACCACTGAAGAGAGGGTAGTAGGCACCACCATGGTGACGGTTCTCTTCCTTCTTCACCTTCATCATTACCTTCACCCTCTCCTTTAGGATCTAGATGCAGTCATAAAGGAAAAGACCATGGGGATAAAGGTAGGCAAGGTGGGAGTCATAGATGAAATAGTTAGGAAAGGGGACAAGGGCATTCTAGAGAATCACAACACAAAAGAAGGGAAAGTAGGGAACAACATAGGAAACATTGACGCCATAGACGGGATAATCACGATGAACCCCTACTTGCTACTCGAAGTATGCTAGATATAACTGAGGTTATTAAAGTTCCAACAAGGCACCAAAAAGATAGTAGGATCAAGAAATTAGACATGAACAATATCCCACGATTTGAAGGAGGATACAACGCTGATCCTCAAAATCATCTACAAGCATTTCATGATGCATGTGCCTTACAAAACATAGAAAATGAATGGAAAAAACTAAAGTTGTTTCCATGGACACTAGTCAAAGAATCAAAGCTGGTACTAGTCATTAGAATCGGAATCCATCCATAGGTGGAGTACCATGTTAGAATTGTTCAATGATAAGTACCAAACATACTCCCAAGTATCCAGCCTAAAAAAGCAAATATTATGCACTGTTACATTGTTGTTCTAGCCATGGTTATTCGCAGAGGGATCAACTATGCCATCTCGTAGATGGGCTTAGGCATGAAATGCAAAGAACCCTTGGGACTTATGCCCAAGGAAGACTATCCAAGCTTAGGGTCCATCAAGTACAGAGATTATTGGAGCAAGTTGCTAAAGAGGAAGGTGAGTTAAGGAAAAGAGAGAGTGCAGAGGAATATAACAAAGATCCTTCCTTCCAAAAGAAGGGAGTCAAATTTTGTGAGGATGAAGAAGAGTCACCACTTGAAGAGATGGTGAATAGGAAAAATTTTCCCATTCAAAAACTTGCATTAGAAGTATTGGCAAAGGTGGATCAAATGTGGGACTCCCTAGATAATATATTTTAAATCATTCTCAAAATAGTAGAGGAGTCTAGAGAGCAAGATAGTGAACGGGAAAAGAGAAAAAAGAGATAAGTGGAATATGCACACAAAAAGGGTAAGGGCAAAGTTGCCATCATCGAAGAGGTTGTAAATTCAGATACAGACAATGATAGTGGATGTGAGATATGCCAATATGACCATCCTAAGGGATGTTGCCCTATAATCTCACATCTGCAAGCTTTTCGGGTGTATGCACTCAACCCACGATTAAATAGAAGGTAAACACTTTGAAGGTTGCCTTATCCTCAAGGCAACCTAAGAGAGTTCCACCAACCCTTAACATATTATCCAAGTGGAACTCCACCTCAACCAATTGAGTAGTATCAATAGTGGCAACACTCACAATCATGGGGAATGCCACCACCATGGCAACAGTATCCTTATTGTCAACCTAACTCGTATCAATATTACATGCAGCAACCAATCTCTCCACGTGACTCTACTGGTCATGTCACTTCTCAACCTCACTACCAAGCCCATGAGTATTATAGGACTCCTTCTCCTAGGGGTGATGTTCCATAAACATACCATCCTTCTCATCTGACTGTATCTCTTTCACCCATATCTCCATTACCACCTACTCCAACTATTTAGGGTGAGCTCCCTACCCAACCGCAGCAACTTAATGCTACAAGGGCTGTTAACTCTCAATCTACTATTGGTTCTGAAAACCGTATGAAGAAAATACCTTTCTTTAGAACCAATAGTCTGATTAAGTCATTGCAACCACAAGCGGCTAACCCCTTAGATGCCTCATTACCAATCAAAACTTTGGAACTCCCTTCAGACCAAACACCATGCCCAACGCATACAATCATGTTAACTCATGTTGTCACCAATTGGATAAAAGCTGATCATCTTCCTAGGAAATTCTCTAATCCTAGGAGTCCTCTCATATATCTACAGATTATTGGGAATGATCCATGCAAAGCTCTTTTGGATTCAGGTTCTAATGTCAACTTAATCTCTCAAGAAATGTACAAAGCCTAGAACTTGCCTCCACTAAAAAAGAGTAACATTCGTTTAGAGCTAGCCGACCAGTCCATCACTGCCCCATTAGGACTAGTGGAGGACATTGTTACCACTATTTGTGGATGGTCATATCTAGCCAATTTCCTAGTAATTCAAGTAAACAACGGTAAGGGGGACTTCCCAATCATAATCGGAAGAGCATAGCTAAGCACAATTGACGCACACCTAGGAATCTTTGATCTTTCCCTAGAAATATCAAAGGAAANACACCTTGGAATCTTTGATCTTTCCCTAGAAATATCAAAGGAAAATACATTTGGAAAGATCGAGAAGAAGAAATTTTCATGCATCGCATATAGTGGCACAAGGTGTAATTGCATGCATAAGTCATGGTTTGTACAACATTTAACATTTCCTACATGAAATCAGTGTGCACAAGTGACTAATATACAAAGATGCCTGTATGTAGCAACCACAAGACAAGAAGGCACCCAGTGGATGACAGCTGATCAAGAGAGCAGTTCAACTATATGCATGGAACCAACTGAGGGTTTGACTTACGCTTACATCAATAGCATAGACACATTAGAGCAAGTCCATCGCCAACTTCCAAGTTGATGAAGTGTTTAGTTGATACGTCGATTGAGCCATGTTAATGGAGCCTCGTTGACGTGGCCACATTGACGTGACCCCGTCAACATATCCATCCATGCGTTAACGTGACCTTGTTAACACAGAGTCTATCTCTTGCTATAGATATGTGTGCACCCATAGCATTTATGGCATCTTTTGGAGTAGTTGTAGCCAAAATCTTGCATTTTTTCCTGTAAGAGTTAGAATATTTTTCAAGTGCCCACAGCAGGTGTGAAAAAGGTGTATGGCTCTTTATTCGAGTGCTAATGCAGTTGAGCCCATTGGCGTGACCGGTAATAAAGATGAGCTTTTTGAGCATTCCTTGCAGCATTTGGATTTAATCACTTAAGCATTTTAATAGTTTAATATTTCAATGCTTTAATAATTTTAGAAGCTTTAATTATTATCACTTTATTATTATTTTCCTTTCACATTTTATGAGAACCATAGGCATGACCATCTCGAACATATATCAAACACTTGTTAACCCAGTGATGCTTAACATATCGTAACCCAGTAGTGGTTAGGGTATGCTCAGGATGTGCATGGAAGATGGGATTGGTTGCTTATGCTAGAGAGATTTAAACGATAGAGTAGAACAATTGTAATTTACACAACCTTTCATTTCCTATAATTAAAGAATTAGACTTTAAAAGATAAAAAGAAAACCAATAAAAATCATTTGCCTCAATCTCACTTAACCATCACTTTAGAATATCACAAGTGAGGTTGGGAAAATAACGACCATTCTAACTAAGGTTTTGCTAGCTAGAGTTCGATGTATACAAGTGCTTGTAGTCTGTAGAATTCGACCAAGTCACACGTGAACGCCTGTGATTCATATGGTTGGGTTTAGGGGTACCTCACCACTCATCACAAGTCTTGACATTGAAAATATCAACTGGGGGAAGTTGGAAATCCCTAATAAGTTTAACCAAGAGCCCCTTGAGTTAAAATCATTGCCCACCAATATGGAATATGCATTTCTCAAGAATGGAAAATCGGTAATTATTAACACTAAGCTTGCTCTTCAACAAAAAGAAAGACTGTTGAAGGTAATAAATAAATGGTCAAAAGATTTTGCTTGGTCATATCCTGAATTAACAGGAATAGATCCTAGGATATGCCAACATAGAATTTACACTGATCCCTCCATGAAGTCTCGAAGACAATCACAGAGGCAACTTAACCCAGAGCTTAAGCAAATGGTTAAGGAAGAAATCGAACAGGTTCTAAAAGCTGGGTTCATATACCCCATTGCTGATAGTGAATGGGTTAGTCCCTTAGTTATTGTGCCCAAAAAGGGAGGTACATGGAGGGTGTGCATAGATTTTAGGTTACTAAATATGGCAACATTCAAAGACCACTTTCTGTTGCTATTCGTCGACCAAATCTTAGACACCATTGCAAGGCATCGCTACTATAGTTTTCTGGATGGGTATAGTGGGTACAACCAAATACAAATAGCCCTAGAAGACCAAGCCAAGACTACGTTCACTAGTCCTTGGGGAAAATTTGCATACAAACAGATGCTATTTAGCTTGTGCAATGCCCCTGCAACGTTTCAACAACTAGTTCTAAGTATATTCCAGTAGTAGATAGGAAATGGTGTGGAGGTCTTCATGGATGACTTCTCCACCTACGGAGCAAACTTTGATCAAGCCTTGGACTGGTTAGAGCAAATACTAAAATGATATGTAGAAACCAACTTAAGGATCAACTAGCAAAAAATCCATTTAATGGTCCAAAATGGTGTTGTACTAGGGCATAAGATCTCACAAACAAGGATAGATGTAGACCCCAAAAAGATCAAAGTTATCTAAGGAATTACTCAGCAACCTGAAAGTGTAAAAGATATTTGGTCATTCCTTGGACACACTGGCTATTATAAATTCTTTATTGAGAACTTTTCAAAGGTTGCAAAACCATTGGTTGAACTAACAAAAAAGGATGTACTTTTTGAGTGGACCAGGGAATGTGAATTAGCTTTCCAAACTTTAAAATAGAAGCTTGTGGAAACACCCATTCTACAAGCTCCTGACTAATCCAGACCATTCCATATAATGACTAATGCATCCAACTATGCTTTGGGAGCTATACTTACATAGCTAGATGGCCAAAAACATCCTTATTACATCCACTATGCAAGTAGGAGTATTGCTGGTGCACAACTTAACTACACTACAATAGAGAAAGAGTTAATGGTTGTAGAAAAATTTAGGCACTATGTATTGGGTTATAAGGTCTTTGTACATACAAATCATAGTGTAATATGGTTCTTAATGAATAAACCAATAGTGAGCCCTCACATTATATGATGCCTTGTAATCTTACAGGAGTTCAATCTTACAATTATTGATCATAAAGGCACTAAGAACATAGTTACTGATCATTTATCTCAATTGCGATGGGACAACAAAGAGGACGAGTATCCAATTTCTGATCATTTCCCTAATGAACCCCTCTTTGTAGATGTAGTAACTAATCAATTGACCATGGAGACAAACTGGTATAGTAGTATTCTCACCTATCTCCTTACACAAAAAACACAACAAGAGTTAGATGCTAAAAAGAAACAACAGTTTCTTCACCAAGCCAAGTATTTTATGGAAATCAATGAGCAACTTTATAAAGTATGTCTCGATGGCTTGGTTTGATGGTGCGTTCCCGATATAAGTCAACTGCGAGTTCTCCAAGATGCTCATGAGGGTCCTTGTGGGGATCATTATGCCAGGAGATGAAAAACCATTAAATTCCTGCTTGTAGGATATTATTGGCCTACATTGTTTCGGGATGCCCATCATTTTGTCTAATCTTGTGAGCACTGTCAATGTGATGGGGGAATGACTGCTAAAATGGAGGGTTTGTAGTAATGGATTCAACCCTTAGAACCCTTCGACATATGGGGAATTGATTTTATGGAGCCCATTACACCAATGTCCAATGGAAAAGCTTACATGGTTGTTTTCATTGACTACTTTACAAAATGGGCAGAAGCAGCCACTATTATAGATTATACATCATCTACCGCTACACGATTTGTTCAACAAAAAATTGTAAATAGGTTTGGTGTGCCTCGTGCACTTAGTTCAGATAATGGTACATACTTCATAGGTGCAACTTTTTGAAAACTAATGCAATGCTTAAGGGTCAAGCATAAACTGACTATACCATATCACCCCCAAGAGAATGGTCAAGCTAAAGTCATCAATAGAAAGATTACAAAAATATTTACAAGAACTATTAGCAAGTATAGGTGAGATTGGAGCACCAAATTGAACGATGCTCTTTAGGCATACTGCTCTACATGGAGACTCCCTATAGGCTACTCTCCCTATGAGTTAGTGTATGGGAAACTTCCAATGCTTCCTATTCAAGAAGAACTCTATACACCATCTATGGCATGTGATCTCAACCTTGACCTTGATCTAGCACAAAAAGAACAGTTAATGATCCTTAACTTGCTAGATGAGAACTAATTAGCCGCCCTATCATCTAACAAATTACATAAGGCCTTCAATAAGCAACGTCATGGCCTAAGGATTAGAAAATTTAAATATCAACCAAGAGATAGGGTTCTCTATTGGAATCCCACACATGTGCCACAACGAACCAAATTTCAAACACCGTGGAAAGGACCTTATGTCATTCATGCAACTTTTCCTTCATGGGCCATGATTATTTACAAACCTAAGAGCCTAGACAAGAAACTATTGGTCAACGTCCAACAAACCAAACCTTTCCATGAGCCTAGGATAGCCAGTACCAATGCTACCTCTATTGGTGGACAATCTTACTCCCTATTTCAGATTGCCTTCTACCACCTTAGTCATGGGGGAGACAACCACCAATGCAAACCATTCAAAGCCCTTAGTTCCTTTTGTATTTTTTTTTTACACATTTTTCTTTTGCACATTTTTCAAATTTACTTATTTTTGTTTTACACCATCATTCACAATTTTACTATTTCTTTGTTTGATTTACTTTTATTCGTCTTACAATAAGTGCTCATGATGGTGGATTGTATTATAATGATGTTGGTTACTAATGTTTGATTTTTGCCTTTGATTTTCAATGTTGATACTACGATATGGTTCTTTTGATAAAATAGGCAATGAGTCCACACCGTCCATTCATCCATTCAACTCTGTTGTCTCCCTTGGCTTGGAACTATACTGTCCCTTTTCCTAAATAAACTTATTAATGAATTGGTGGCTTTGTATTCTTCAAACCAAGGAAGGACTCAATGGTTCAAAAGGGTGTGACTTCAAGGGGATTCGACACACTTGTGCTGGCTATTCTCTTGAGTACTTGGATGCTTTTCATGGGTATTTTGCCATTTCAACATTGACCTACTATCAGGAAACTAAGTGAAAATAAAATAAAATAATAATAAGTCTTTGCATGCTGTGATTCTCATGCAAAAAAAATGTGGGAATTCAAAGCACACCCCTTAGACATAATAAAGAAATATAGGGCTACAAGCACTAGTTATGGCACTGGAAAGACATGTTACCCATGCCTAAAGGTTCCCTCTAACTAAGACCCTTTCTCGTTTCCTGCTTCTCCATCTCACTCTCCTTGGAATGGTGGTGACTCTTTGGAAAAGCATTCTTGTTACTTCAAGAGGATGGATTGGTTAAGTGTATTAGTATGAGGTCACTAGATGTAGTTGGTTTGAGTCTGGATTTGGAATGAGTTCTACTTAGTCACCTTAACCATAAAATACACAAGGGACTTTACACAACCTTGCTCTTAAGATTCCATTCCATCTTCTCCTCTCCATCTTTCTTCCCATTTTCCACCTCATTGCTAATTTTATGATTAGTCTATATTTTGGTTGATGCATTGCTTTTCCTTGGTAAATTCTTGTGGGTAAGCTTCTAACCCTTGTTCCATGTGTCATTCCTAGAGCCTACAAACTCTTTGGTTTGTGGGTTTGTTAGGGCATAAAATGCATAAGCCTGCTTTGGGGAGGACCCACTAACATTCCTTTATGGTGCAATTGTTAAATTATTTTCCTTAAACATTTCTTACAATCAGAAATTTCTCATTTCATCCACATCCATGACATTCATTTTATTGCCATTACCATTGTTATTTTTCCCATATTTCTTGTTCCTTCTATTTTTTCCATCTTATTGCTACCGAAGGTTCGCTCTTAGCTGTGGGGGCCTTATCACAAATTTTTCCATTCTACTACTTGTTTCACCCCTACACCTTAAGTAGTCACCAATAATAAACCTCTAACCTAGTATCTACCATAACTACAACTCAACCAATGCACTTTATATCAAGGCAAGGTATCAGTTGTTGTGGTTTATCTATCCTTGCTAATTTGGGACTATGTTGTGTGTGCAGATGGCGATCATACGAACAATGAACTGGGATAGGAGGGAGCACTTGGGATGGATTGGAGCTAGAGTGTTTACAAAAGGAACAAGTTTGGTCACATGGCTATGGATAAACAATAGAAGGCATAATCTCAACATCGGCAACAATGCGCCTCATCTTCTTTTCTCTCACTCTAAGCTATCAAATAAGAGTCTAGATGTCATTTATATATAGTGTTCAACACCATGGGTATGAACACCAATGTTGTAATGTGTTGTTGATCCATTCATTGGGCACTTTGACTCTATCACCTCATTCCACTGTTAGTTTTCATTTCATCAATAATCCCATACCTTCCCAATATTTTGTAAGGAACTCAAGGATAAGTTTTCATTTAATCATGGGGGGTATGATGAACCATGATATTGGAGCCTTCCAAGCGATATTGGGCATCCAATATCGGGACCTGCCTCGTTGCCTATAAATAAGAGGCAGGTTCACTTGGTTTGACAATAGATTAGTTAGACCCTTACCCAAACTCTTGCCTTTTTTCCCTCTCAGAGTTAGAATTCTTTTTGTGTGCCTGCAGTAGAAGTCATAACGTGAACAGATCTTTATTCGAGCATTGTGTACCTGAGCACACCTTGTGTACAACAATAAAGATGAACTTTGTGATTAACCTTGCATTATTTAGAATAGATTAATTAATGTTAATTACTATTACTTAATGCTTTCCTTAGTTAATTAATGTTCTCTCTCTCACGCTACAACTCTCCTAAGTAAGCACACTCAGTATAACCACTTCGAGCATGCATGTAATGCTCAGTAACCTAGTAATGATTAGCGTTTTGTAATCCCAGTAGTGTTGCACTAGTTCAGGATGTGTATGACAAGTGAGAATGGATGCTAGTGTTAGGACTAGTTAAAGCATAGTTGAGTAGTTAAATTAAATTATTTACTTAGTTATCTCTCTCCTCCATTTGTAGCACCAGGACATAAAAACATAAAAAACTATAAAAATCATGTACCTCAAGTTTACATAACCATACAATCGTGTTATACAAGTAAGCTTGGGAAGATAATGATTAACTAACCCGTCCTTGTTCCACAAAGGTGCATAAGCACTTAGTCCTTGAAATTCGACCAGATCATGCGTGGATGCTCATATTTGTATGGTTGAGAGTAGGGATACCTCGCCACTCATCACCATCTATGCAAGTTCTATGGATAAATAGGATTAAAGACATAGAAATTAATAGGAGTGGTGGTGAACACTAAAAATTAATTATATTATAAAGAAATAATTTAGAGTATATTCATAAAGAAGTAGCAAAGAGAGGTGAAACTCTATCAAAACATAAAAGGTATGGACCAACAATTTTGGAGCTGTCTTTTTAAGTTTTCATCCTTACATCCAATCTTGGAAAACTTCCCACTAAGTAAGAAAAGGATTAGACATTGCCTTCTTTTAGAAGTATCCTTTTGGGTTTTCACTTCCTCCTTAAATTAAATGGTAAATCCTAAAAAAAAACTAGCATCATCATGGAAATTCAACCCCCCTTTGAGATGAGACAATTTAAAAGCTTGATATAATAAGGTGGTAGTTAATTTCTTTTCCTAACACATATAATAAACACTATACATAGGTAAAACTTAGATCGAATACAACTCTTGTAATTCTTTAGGAAACACTTTTTCTCCACATGTCCATCTTTGAGTATTTAATCCCAAAGTTTTATATTACAATGATTTACCAACCCATATCCAAAAAGATGTGACTAGGTTAAAACTTCAAATGAGAATATGTACCAAAACATTTGGTTTGTAACATGGATTGATGGTTAATTATATAATATTTATTTAAAATTAAAATAAAAATTATGATTGGTAAAAGTAAAATGAAATATATGGAATATATTTTTAGTGGTAGAGCTAGTAATGAAGAAACAAAATTTAGAACTCAAAATGAAGAACTTTCTGAGTAGATGGTGATACTAAGGCAAGACTGAATTTCATGTAGCTAGGTTAACCACCTATAGTTAACTAGTGATCTAGTTCTAAGTGGATGGTGATATTATGACAAGATTAAATTTTATGTGGTTAGGTTAACCATAGGTGGTTAACTAGTCATCATGTGTAATACATAAAGGTTGGTCAATTTTAATGAAATACCATCGTTTCTTACAACAAATTGTTATAGTGAATCTTAAAGGAGTCATTGAAAAGTGAAATTTAGACAATTTTGAAAATGAAAAGGCACCGACATTCTTTTTCTTCTTTCTTACTTCTTTGTAGGTTGTAGCTTTTCTCTTTCTTTTCTTTGGGAGTCTCTTTATACCAACGAGATGCAAAAATAAAATGCAATTTGAAGGAATATAGCATAATTATGTAAAAATAGAAACAGTTGCACATTCTTTGTCTAATAAGAATATCTCATCATAACTTTATATTTTATTAGCCCTACTATGACTATTTCATAAATGTGTGTAGTTGTGTCAACATTTTTCTTTACTACCTATAATAAGAAAGTGTGATACTTCCCAAACACAACCCATCCCCCCCCCCCCCCCCCCCCCCCCCCCCCCCACNACACACACACACACACAACAAAAACAACAACATTATTTTGGAATTGATGGAATAAGATTTTATTGTAGGTGATGTAGAATAGCAAAAAGTGTCCAAGATGTAACATGGTTCTCATATTTCCATCTTATGTTGAAACTAATTCTTTGGCTCACATTTAATTGGTATTGGAAATTAACAAATAATTATACTGCAATCCATAGTCAAGTTTCAAAAGGCTTCCTTGCTGATTGGTATAGTTTTGAAAGAAATATTTGTGCAAATGCATTTCTTTCAAACAAAGAACAAATTGATGGGGAAAGAAAAATTGTTGAGGTTGATGAATCTTTGTTTGGTGGAAGAAAATACGATTGAGGATTTGAAAGGAAGTAGCAATGGATCTTTGGTGGCATTAAGAGAGGTTCCAATGATATTTTTCTAATGGTTATTGCTGATAAGAAGAAAGAAATGCTCATGAATGTCATCTATAAGTAGAACAAGCCAGACACAATCATCTATAGTGAGATGTACAAGGGTTATGACATAGAATGACTTAATCAATTAGAATATTAGCATGCCTAGGTAAATCATAGCCTTCATTTTAAAGATCTCAACATAGAGGTACTATGAATAGATGAACTTAGAAACATGGGTGTGAGGGAAGGGTGGGGATGGGGGTGTGTTGGAATTAAATGAGTTCTAAACAAATTTAAAACCTAAAAGAAATACTAAAAATAAAAACATACTCATTGAGATGCGCAATATAGTTCACAACTTGTATATTGGTCAAAAAAATTAATAGTGATAAAGGATACTATGGTGGTAGATCCTTAGATGGTACATACTCCCCATAGGATAATTAATGAATTTCAAAGCTTGGCATCACATAGGAACCTCACAAGGTTGAGAGCAAATATAGTGCTCTCATAAGACACACCAACAACCCCTTAGGAAAAAACACAAACACTTGGCCACCTAAGTGAAAACACCTTAGAAAAAAACAAAATCTCAAACACTTGGCCATCCAAGTGAGAAACCTTTCATGAAAAACAAAGGAAGTGAATCTCTCCTTAGAGATAATCTAAGCTCCTTGGAGCAATAAGATAAATACAAGAGAAGAGTGTAGAGAATGATCTCAATTTAATCTATAGAATAGATGTGATGCTAGGGCATAATAAAAATGAGAAACTCATAGTCTAAGGAATGAAATAGGAATTACAACCAATGATTCAAACAATGAATCTACAATGCATTCTAACCCTGGCTGAAAGTGCAAGTAATGATGGTGCAACTTCCCAAGTAATCCAACAAAAAAAACTTGATTCCAATGCCAATGCCAAGGAAAAATGATGTGCAAGATCTAATGTATGTAGTTGTGTATTCCAAATCCAAGAAAGCATTGGTTTAAAATAAAATTTGAGAAGAAGCTTTTATAGATGATGTGCCCAAGATCTTTCCCAGTGACTTCAAGTTCAACTGGAGTGAATAAAAAAGCCATACTAATTTTTTTATTTTGATCAATAACTACATTGGACATCCTATTTGAAGCTTGGATTTTTACTCTATAAATAATATGTATTTGAATGGGACGTGTTAAGGAAAGTGTTAACATTCAAGATTAGCTAGGACGTCCTAACTTGGTACATCTAGCTTCCAAGGGGGATGTCTACCTTATACTAGAACTCCTACTTGAACTTGTCTAAGCCTTAGTTATTATGTCCACACTTCATCCTATAATTATGTTTAAGGAAAGAAAGATTTAGGCTCTCACAAACTCACTTCCTTATATTTTGACATGTTCAAGTGATCTTGAATTAGCATCCCGTAGTCTATAACTCTCGAACTTAGTTCATACCTTACCAAGATATGCATGCATGCATAATGAACAAGGCATACTTTTCCATTTTCTAGCTTTGGCTCACCAAAACATGGAATTGGTCAATGATTTCTCCCTTTTTTGGTGAGATGCATAGCAAACAAAAACATCCAACAATGTATAAAATTCAAATCTTGTTAACCAACAAGAGTAATATCATTAACATAAGCATTAAAGAACCCAAAACTTCATACAATCATCATAACCAAATATGATAAAACATTAAGTTCATCAAACATAAAGCATAACATGAAATGGAAACATAAAATCATAAGTACATGAAAACATAGATATGTCGGCACTAAACATAGAGCCCATGATCATAGTCTTCAAACTCTCTCCCTCATTTTTAGGTAGCATCCAAAATGGTGGAAAGATACTCATATCTATTGATTTTGAATCCTTCTAGTCCATTTGCCTATACTCTTCCTCCTTCTTATCATCAATACTGGGAGATTTCTACTCATCCTTTGAACAACTATCTCCTCAATCACAAGTATTTGTTACCGTCAAGGTTGGAGCTTCAAGGAAAATTGAAGAGTTCAATCCATAACATGATGAAAGTGGTACCAATTAAGTGACTAGTGTTGTTGTTAGGTCTTTGGTATGGGAGGACCAGAGGGATTATCCATGGTACTTTGGATGATGGGATCATTAGTGGTAATTTGACATTTAAGAGATTACTCTCCATCCACAAGTACCTCTTGAGAAACATAGCCATATGAGCTACGAGGCTAATCCTCATAGGCTTGTTCCTCCCCCTACTAAGGTGTCTCACTTGCTAGCTTGATCTCCTCATTCAAATGCTCTACTATGCCTAAATCATAGCCCCTAAACAAGCTTGCATCTAAAGCTAGTTGGGGAGGACTATGCTTCTTAGATGACAACTATTTGTCATCGTCAAGGTTGAATCTCCTCAATCATAATTTTTTATTGCCAACATGGTTAAAGCTTCTTTTGAAATGAGAGCTTCGTAGAAATTGATTAGTTGAATCCATAACATGAAGAGTGGGACCAATTGAGTGATTGGTGTTGCTGATAGGTCTTTGGTATGGGAGGACTAAAGAGACTATACATGGTACTTTGGATAATGGAATCATCAGTGATGCTTTGACATTTGAGAGATTGTTCCCCACTCACAAGTGCCTCCTACTGAACATAATCATAGGAGCTATGAGGCTAATCCTCATAGCCTTATTGCACCTCCTACTGAGGTACCTCACTTGTTGGCTTGATCTCCTCATTAAAATCCTCTACTTTGCCTAAATCATAGTCCTGAAATGGGCTCACATCTAAAGCTAGTTGATGAGGAATGTGCTTCTTAGATGACCAAGTGGACATCCCAATGAGCTCCTCTTTCAAGATAGTATGAAATTTTTCTAAATATGAGATGTTGAGCTTTGAGTGCTTCAACTCAAGCTCATTAACTTGTCTAGCTAATTTGAAAAGATTTTGGTCCCTTTTGCTAAGCGTCTTAGCAAAGTCTTGTAATTTCTTATTCATGTTAGACATGAGTTGATCACCAATTGACTTGGATATTGATGAGAGTGGTTACTCTAGTAGTTACTCTAATTACTTGAGTGGTTACTCTACCAGTTACTCTAGTAGTTACTCTAATTATTAGAGTGGTTACTCTAACGGTTACTCTAGTAGTTATTCTAATTATTAGAGTGGTTACTCTAGCGATTAATTTAGCAATTATTCTAATTATTAGAGCAATTACTCTAATTATTAAAGTAGTTGCTCCCAAGTCTATAAATATAGTGCCCAAGCGCATAATTGAGGGAAGTCTTTTAGGAGTCAAGTAGTGAAACTCTTGTAGTCTATTTGAAAGTTAGAGTATTTTCCAAGTGCCCGCAGCAGGAGGTCTAAGTATGGACGAATCTTTATTTGAGCACTTTGTACGTAAGCACACCTTGTGTACGGCAATAAAGACGAGCTCTTTGATTCATCCTTGCAGCACTTGAGATTTGTTTTCTTAGGCATTTCTTTTATTTTATTTTCTTATGCATTTATTTTATTTTATGCACTTTACATTTTTGTTATTAGCACAACAATTCATTTTGATCAATTAAGCAAATCGTTAAATTACACAAGCACGACCACTTCAAGCATGCACGTAACACTTGGTAACCCAGTAACAATTAGTGTTTGGTAATCCTAGCAGTGTTGCACTGGTTTAGAATGTGTACGGCAAGTGGGAACAGATGCTAGTGTTACGATTAGTTAGAACTTAGNGTTCCCACTTGCCGTACACATTCTAAACCAGTGCAACACTGCTAGGATTACCAAAC
>MNCI01031383.1:0-37758 GCA_015680685.1 Gnetum montanum
TCCTTGTCCTTTAACATTTTTGTATCCAAATCATTCATACTCCACATCAATTGCATCTCCTTTTTAAGTTTCTCCAATCATTCTTCTAATAAAACTATTTTTAAATAACTTTTCTACTCCTATTCAAGCATTTCTTCATGTTGATGGCCTTTTTGGATCTCTATGGACTCCAATTTCATGTCAGAACTCTTTGTTTTTAGCCTAATTTTCAAAGGGAAAATTTTTTGTCTATGGCTCCATCAATGGAATCCCGTTGACATAGCTCGTTGCATTGATGAAACCCTATATATGAGATCCTATTTATGAAACCTTGAAATCCTATAACTACCATGCAAAACTTTGAAAATTCTTACCATTTGATTCAAATTTAGGGGGAGTTTTTTGCAATTTTTCAAAGCCCTAAACCTTCTATATTGCATAACTTTCAAACTACTTGTCCAATTCACATCATTCTTCATTTTTGCAACTACTAGAGTTAAGCTCTATGTCGTGGTGGTCATAAACCATAGGTTTTTGATAATTTTTTTTTTTTGAAAATTTTCTAACTCCCACAAGGTTTAACCAATAAAATAATATAAAAATCACTATTTTATGAGAGTTAAACCTTTCCAATGAACTCTGGTAGACATTAAAATAAAATAATATTAAAATGACTAATCTACCATGATCATAACTTTTCCAAGTGTAACTAATCCAAGAGACAAGGCACCTAAATATCCTAAGTTACACATTAAATACTAATCTTTGGTCATGTCATGATCACACATAGCACCTAGACCAAAGCATCCACATGAACGAGGACCATCCCAACTAAGGGTCAAGCAATCTAGAACTAGAAGGGGCCAAAAAGAGTAGCCCTAGGAGTAGGAAGCTAAGACACATGCAATGAAACCTTTTGGTAAGAACCCTGAAGTGGAATCTATCCAATAGATCCCAAAAGTTGAAATGGAGTAGTCTCACCAAGATAAGATACCTAGACCTAGACCTAACCTTGAGGTCACTTTGACGAAGGCCTATCTAAGGAAAATTGGGTCTAGGAAGAACCAAAAAATAATTATTTCTAAACTAAACTTTGTATCTTTTTTGGATTTTTCCCTAGATGATGTCAAAGCATAATTCTAGACTTTCCACATGTGGCCCATTCTCACTTCTATTGGAGAATGGTACATGGGAGAAACATATCTCTTTTGAAACAATAGGGAGGGTGATGCCATAGTGAAGATCAAGGAGATTTCTGTATCTTACTTGGTAAAGGCTATTTCTGAGAACCTTGTGTTGTCAGAAACTAGGGAAACCTTGGTAGAGATATTAGTGTAAGTGGGTCTTCAGATCAAGAAGGAGTGGGTCTAACAGTGCTATGGTGTTGATCATAAGGATTTTTATGCTCTCATGATGACATAACATGCATACTTTAATATGGTGGCCTACCACCTCAATCTAGTGGTGAGGCCCAACAAGGTGACAACCTTCTCTACTCATGCATGCACCACTTTAAGTGAAAAATTTCTATCAACCTCCCTTAATTGATCTATCTTGAAATGGAGAAGTGCTTTCAAGAAAATGAATGAAGGAGGAAGGAACTCCCCTTACCCTACCTCATTCAAAAATTATGTAGAAGGGGAGGAATTGCTACTATTTCAAAGATACTATGAGACATGGTCCTTCTACCTCTTGGGTCAAAATGATGAAGGACAAAGTACTTGCCAAGGTGATCAAAGAGGAATAGCCACCACCACCACCCACTCATGAGCAAACAACATTGGAGTCATGCGATGTTGTTAAGCACATGTATGAACTCTATGAGAAACTTTTGCAATAACAGTAGATAAGACTAAGTGGTGATGAACCGTCTATCTATAGATCCACATTGAGTCATATCAACAAGATAGCATGATCCATTAGTAGGATGGAGTAATTCAACACTAATGTTTTCTTCCCAGAGAATGAGGGTATCCATAAGATTGAATCCTAGTGCTCAAGAGGTAATGGTATTTCTATCTCAATTGTAGCAATTCCTAGAAATCTCTAAGAATGACACTACCTTCTCGATACATTTGGAAGAGGGCAAGGGGGCAACTATTCTAATGACGTAGCACCAAGGGTAGGAGACAGTGATAGAGGTGGTAGCTGATAGAGTGGCTAAGGCACTCAACATCCCTATGACATTTGTACTAGATGTTGCTACACTTAGAGACGTATAGGTGTCTATAGGAGCTGGAAGTGAAAAATTTAGTGTAGCCTAGGACAAAGAGTTGCTGGACTAACTGGTTGGAACTAGGAAATTGATTCTAGATATCTTTGATATCTTAGAAACCATTTTAGCAAACTAGTTAGAGTTTCTTGAGGCTAAGGGAAAAGTTCTCATTGTTAATGCCCAACTTGAGATAGCTCAAGCTGAGATTCAACAATTAGCTATGAAAGTTGAAGAAATTAGAGCCCCCCTTGCTAACCCTACCATACTTAATTAAGCAGTATCAAGAGATGAATCTTTCCAATAGCTTCAGGAAAAAATTCAAGAGGTTGACTATGGAAATAAGTCAATGATCTTTGACTAGTCGTTAGCTAATGCCACCACCTACAACATTCAAAAGGACTTGTTAGAGGTTTACTAGGAGAACATAAGGTTAACTTAAGAAAATCATGACCTGCAAAATGTTGAGATGTAGAAAGAATAAATGGCTAAATTCATATGACAATAGTAGGAATGGATTTCTAGCATAAACATTAAACTAAGAACATTGGCTGTAGAGAATCAAAATCTCTCAATGGAGGAGGTGCATGCCCTTCACCAGAAGTCTACCATTGAAATCACCACTTGGAAAAATACAATCCTTATTTTTGAAAGGGTAAAGAATCATTACAAGGATTAGGTTGGCTTCTAGAAATAAATCAATGAGAAATACATCCAACTAGTGAAGATGAAGGCGAATGAGGCCCTCTAGTAGCTCCAATAAGGAGGCAATGTTTGGTAGTCCATCTTTAATGGATTGAATACATACAAAAAAGTTAAGATCTACCTCAAGGAGCTACAAATCAAGGAGATGATGGAGTACATGAAGATTTCCAACCTTCATTACTCAAATCTAGCAATGTTGACCATTGGAAAGCCAAGGTTAGAGTTAGAGAAGCAAGTGGCCAACTCATAGCTTTTGTACAAGGCAGAGTTCAAGCACCATAAAGAGACCAAGTAGAAGCTTAAGAAAATAAATGTGAAAGTCGAAATTTTCAAGGTGAAGTTTACTAATAAAATCTCAACAACAAAGAACTTGGTCAAAAGAATGAATGACTACCAGAAGCTACAAAATGCACTTAAGGCATTCAACATGGAATGCAAATAGTTTACTGTCTAGTTTATCAACGTTAACGAGTTGCTCCCTACAATGCCCTGTCTCTGTGATGTTTTCATAGTAGCCCAGACTAGTGATGCTACATGGACTGTGTATGATCTTAGAATTAAGGAGGAAAAGATGAAAACATTACTAGATGCTTTCTATCTTCCTCCAGAAGTTGCAGCTATAGCAGGATAGCCACAGCCACCGCCTCAACAATTGTGTGCACTAGAAGTAGGAGAAGGTTATTCAATATTTCAACAACCTCCACCACTTGGGACCATTTAATTTTTATCCTTTTCTTTAAGCCATCAGATTAGTTGTGCTATCAATTTTTGTCATGATGTTCAATGTTGTCATGAATAACAATTTTTGTAATGATTATAAATCTATAGACTTGGACACTAAGTGTTTTTTTTTTGTTAGTTGTGTATCTATAGTTAGTTAATAATCCCATACCTTCCCAAAATTTTATAAAGAATTTGTTCCTTCTTTTGTTCACTTGAGAACAAGTTTTTATTTAGTTTTGGAGGTATGATGAAGTGTTTTCCTTATGCTGCATTGATAGGATGTCATCAATGCAATCCCATTGACATGACCTCATTAAGACGGTTATGTCAACGCATGGTCTAATCCATTGACGAGATCTCATCAATGCAATTTCTATCTTTGTCTATCAATAAGCACTCACCAGTTGCATTTATGACATCCCATAGTTAGTATCCTAGCAAAGCTATTGCATTTTATTTATTTGAGAGTTAAAATATTTTCTAAGTACTTGCAGTAGAAGTGAGAAGTGTATGGATACTTATTCAAACATTGATGTACCTGAGCACCTTGGTGTGATTGATAATAAAGATGACTTTTCATCACAAACTTTGTAGCATTTGGAAATAGATTAATGTTTACTTTAAATGCATTTATTATTTGAGTAATTTACTTTAATGCATTAGAATAATTAATTAAATAGTAATTAATTAATACACATAAGTACGACCATTTCAAGAATATGTTAACATTTGGTAATCCTAGTAACACTTAACACTTGGTAACCCAGTAACGTTGTAATGGTGTTCATGATGTGTACAATAAATAGGAATGGATGCTTATGGTAGGATTAGTTAAGACATTAGTTAGTTACTAGATTACTTAAAAATTCAATTACATTATTTTCTAGAACTTAGGCAATTTAAGCAATAAACATAAAATGATAAAAATCATATGCCTTAGTTTTTTCATATTCACTACCAAGACTGAGTGTACTTAGAGAGCTAAAATCTATAAAATTTGACTAGATCACTTAGTGAAAGCTAGTGATTTGTATGGTTAGAAATGGGGACTACTTACTACTCATCAACTATAGAGTGAAAGTAGTGTAAGGAGATGTTAAGAGAGTCATATGTGAGTATGAGTCTTGTCTTAACATATGAGCCATATTTGAGGGAGGAAGGATTATGAGAGACCAAGAATGTTGTAACAATTTATAATTGGATGTATATAGAATATGAAACATCCCACACAAATACAAAATGTTACAGATAATATATTATATATTGTTTTAAAAAATTGAAAAAGATATTTATTACAATCAAAATGCATCACATACACATTTACAAAATTACAAAAGAAATGCATTACAATCCAATATCATCAAAAAGATGGAATACCACATGGACAATAACTGTAATGAGATTTAGTTACATTGCAATATACAGCTAGACCATGTTCACTACAATTCTCATTCAACATATTCCATAGATACATGTTCCTCCAAACTTGATCAAATCTTAAAGAACTTAGGATTTTTGATACACTAAAATGAAATTGGTAGTGAAATTCAAGTCTTTATTGAGTACTAAGTGATGCATATAAATTAATGTATACATCCCATAGTCATATCCATTTTCTTATCTTGGAATATCTTGAATTATAATTACATTCCATTTTTAGCCACTTTTTTTTCTCTTTCGCTTAAGTTTCATCACACCTTTATAGCAAACAAATTCACCATAAAATAAATAGTCAATAAAATTTAACATCAATTTTCTAACTGTTATCCTCCTCATGCTTCTACATATGTCCCTTCACCCTCAACCCATCTATCGCCTACTCCATCAATGTAGGGAGATATTCCACCACAACTGCAATGACATAATGTAATGAGGGCTATTAACTTATAATCAGCATCTTGATCGAGTGGTTCAAAAACAAGATCACAAAAAATACATTTCTTTCGAACCAACAACCCAAGAAAAACCTCACATATCCATACAAATGAGAACCTTGTTTCTTCATTACCCTCTACATCTAATTCATTTGAGTCCCCTTCAAACCAAACACCTTCCAAAGTGCATACTGTCATGTTAACCCATGTGGTAACTGATTGGATAAAGGCTAGCCACCTTCTTAGGAAACTCTCTAACCTTGAAAGTCCTCTTATTTACCTTCAAATTGTTGGGAATGAGCCTTGCAAAGCTCTTCTTGATTTAGGTTTTGGTGTTAATTTAATTTTTTATGAGATGCATAAAACCTAGAACCTACCTCCATTCAAGAAGAGCAACATTTGTGTTGAGTTGGCTAATCAATCCATCAATGTTTTATTGAGATTGGTGGAGGACATTATGACTACTATTTGTGGTTGATCCTACCTTGTCGATTTACTAGNTATTTGTGGTTGATCCTACCTTGTCTATTTACTAGTGATCCTAGTGGACCATTGGAAGGAGGACTTTCTAATCATCATGGAAAGAGCTTGGCTAAGAATTTTTTATGCATGATTGAGGATACAAGATCTTTCCCTTAAAATCTCTAAAGAAAATGTATTCAAAAAGATCTAGAGTAAGAAATTTCCATGCATCATGTACAATGATATAGGGTGCAATTGTGTGTAAAAACTATGGGTTGTTAATAGTGTATCTATCAAAGTATGTAGTCAGTGTGCTAATATATCTAGAATTCAAAAGTTCTTGTACATAGTAGCCATAAACATAGGACGGAACCTAGTGGCTAACAGTTGATCTTGGAAGTAATACACTTTGCATGGAACTTGTTGAAATCCTAACAAGTGCCTACGTGGAAAGCATAGATAAAATAGAGCAAGTTCATCACCAATTCTCCATTGACAAAATTGATGATACTAATTGGGGAGAGTTGGAAATTCCTAAAATTTTAAACAAGAGCCCCTTGAGTTGAAAACTCTACATGCTGGCATGGAATATGCATTCTTGAAAAATGGAAAGTTGGTGATAATTAATGTAAATCTTGCTCCTAAACAAAAGGAGATGCTATTGAATGTGGTCAATAGATAGCCAACAACCTTTTCTTGGTCATATCCTAAAAGCATAGAGATTAATCTTAGGATATGCTAGCATTGTATCTACATTGGTCTAGCCATGAAGCCAAGGAGACAAATGCAGCTATGGTTGAGCCCCAAATTAAAGAAAATTATCAAAGAGGAAATCAAGCAAATTCTCAAGGTAGGGTTTATCTATCCCATTTGTGGATAGTGAGTGGATTATCCCACTCATGATTATGCCAAAGAAAGGTAGCAAGTAGTAGGTCTGCATCGATTTTTGGTTGTTAAATATGGAAACATTCAAAGATTACTTTCCATGTCATTTGTGGATCAGGTTTTGGACACCATTTTTGAGCAATGTTATTACAATTTTCTAGATTCTTATAATGGCTATAACCAAATCTATATCGCGTTAGAGGATCAAGCCAAAACAACATTCACAAGTTTGTTAGGGATTTTTGCATATCGAAAGATGCCTTTTAACCTATGTAATGCCCCTACCACATTCCATCACCTGGTCTTGAGAAATGTTTTTTTTTTTGCAATAGATTGGTAAGGGGTTGGAAGTCTTCATGGATAACTTTTCCATCTATGGGGCTACATTTGAATAAGCTATGAACCATCTTGAAAAAGTGCTCAAAAGATGTGTGGAGAGCAATCTTCAACTCAATTAGCAGAAGATCCATCTAGTGGTTCAGGAGGACATTGTGTTAGGACACAAAATTTTACAAGCAAGAATTAAGATCAACTATGAAAAGATTAAGGTCATCCAAGGAAATACTTGTCAACCAAAAATTGTAAAAGATGTCTGGCCATTCCTCAAACACATTGGTTATTATCAAAGATTCATAGAGAATTTCTCTAAGATCATAAAATCATTAGTTTAGCTAACACAGAAAGATTCTTCATTTGTTTAGACTAAAGAATGTAAACATGCATTCCAATAGCTGAAGGAGAAACTTGTACAAACTCCAATTCTATGAGCACCAGACTAGTCCAAACCATTTCACGTTATGATGGATGCATCAAATTATGCCTTGGGGATTGTGCTTATGCAGTTGGATGACAAGAAAAATTCATATTACATCCACTACACAAGGTGAAGCATTGTGGATACATAGCTAAATTACATCATAATGGAGAAAAACCTAATGGTAGAGGTGTACGCTTTAAAGAAGTTCAAGTACTATGTGCTTGAATACAATGTGTTCATGCACATAGACCATAGTGCAATTTTCATCCTAATGAATAAGCCAAAGGTGAGTCCTCATATCATATAGTGGCTAGTGATCTTGTACAAATTTGATCTTATGATGATAGATCAAAAGGAAACTGACAATGTGGTTGCTGACCATTTATCTTGGTTACGATGGGACAATAAAGAGAAGAAAATCCCATTGTCTAATTAGTTTCCTGATGAAATTTTCTTTACTAGGGCTATAATTGAACAATTTCCCACTAAGCCCAAATGGTATAATTCTATTCTCACCTATCTTTGCACTTAAGAGATGCCACAAAAGCTAGACTATAGGAAGAAATAATAGTTTCTTCACTAGGTGAAATTCTTCATGGAGATTAATGGACATATTTACAAGTTTTGCATTGATGGCTTGGTTCAATGATGTATCCTTGATGTTTATCAACTATGTATTCTCCAATATACTCATGAGGGTCCTTGTGGGGGTCACTATGTAGCAAGACACATGGCCATCAAGATCTTGATGGCAAGATAATGCTAGCCAACACTTTGTAGGGACACATTAATTTGTCAGCTTTTGTGAACATTGCCAACATGATGGTGGAATGATCACTTGTATGGAGGATCCTTAGTAGTGGATACAACCACTGGAACCCTTCAACATCTGGGGCATTGACTTCATGGATCCCCTCACGCCCATGTCAATTAGAAAGGTGTACATCATAGTCACTATTGACTATTGTACGAAATGGGAAAAAGTAGTAATTATCATTGATCGTACATCTTATATTACTACTTAATTTGTACAATAGAATGTTGTAAACAAGTTTGGTGTGCCACATGCATTAAATTTTAATAATGAAACCCACTTTACAAGCACTACCTTTCGGAAGCCCATGCAATGCTTAAGGGTTGAGCATAAATTAACAATACATTATCACCTCCAAGCTAATGATCAAGTTGAGGTTACAAATAGGAAAATAACTAGGATCTTAATGAGAATAGTTAGTAGATATAGGAGGGATTGGAGAATAAATCTTGATGATGCTCTATAGGCCTACTACTCTATGTAGAAGCTCCCTATAGGCTACTCTCCCTATGAGTTGGTGTACTTGAAATTGCCAACTATTTTTATTCAATTTGAGCTTCATACACTTTTAATATCCTATGACCTTGACCTTGAATTAAGTCTAGCACAAAAAGAAAGATTAATTAATATCAACTTGCTAGACAAAAACTGATTGGTGGCATTGTCATCTAATGAGTTGCACGAGCCATTCAACAAAAAGCACCATGACCTTAGAATTAGGAAAGTCAAATTTCAACCAAGAGATAGGGCCATCTACTAGAACCCCGCACATGCGCCGCAATGAACCAAGTTCTAAACACTATGGGAAGGCCCTTACATCATTTAAAAAACCTTTTCTTCTAGGGCAATGTTAATCTAAAAACTTGAGAGCCTAAACAAAAAGTAGTTGCTCAACACATAAAAAGTTAAACCTTTCCATGAGCCTAAGCAAGCTAGTGCAACAAACACCTCATTAGATGGATAACCATGCTCCATCTTTCAAATCTCCTCCTTTCAAGTTAGTCATGAGGGAGATGGCCATCCATGCTAATCATTATAGTGGCTCCTTAGTTTTTCATCTTTTTGTTTTACATGTTTTTGTTTTACACCTTGTTATTTTTACAACTTTTGTTTTACACCTTTCTTATTTTACACATTTTTTTACTTTATCAATTTTTCTAATTTGTGTTTTACAACATTGTTAGTACATTTTATTTTTCTTGAATATTTTTTGATTTCTTGTATATTTTTCATTATTTTGGTGTGATTTCTTATTTTGTTCTAATAATAATGTGCATTATTGCCAACTAGGTACAATGTGGTTTGCTTAATGTAGGCATGTGCTACTTGACTATTTGATTGTTAGTGTCTAGATTCTAGCTTTGAATTTTGTTACTATAACTCAGACATGGTTTCTTTTTTATGAAATAGGTAATGAGTCCATGACATTCACCCATCCGCAAACTCTATGGTTTTCCATGTTTTGGATATATGAGGTCCCTTTTCATTAATAAAACTTTAACAAACTTATGATCTTGGTAGTTTCTATACTTGGAAAAGATTCAATGATTTGAACAAGGCATGACTTCAAGGGGACTAGGTACTCTTTGTGCCTTTTTTCTTACTTGGGTGCATGGGTATTTTCATGGATTCCTTACCATTCTATGTCGACCAATAATAGGAAGTTGAATAAGTTTTTGCATGGTGTGGTTCCTATAAAGAAAAAAGGAGAAAAGAAAAAAACAATGGGAATCCAAAGCACACCCCTTAGACAAAATAAATGGGATATAAGCATTAGTTATGGGACTAGAAAGGCATGTTTCCTATTAAATCCCAAAAATTGGTTTAGTTTTTAATAAGTATCCTTATCAAAGGATGCATTTCAATTGATTTTATATTTTTAATTATTATTTAATTAATATTTATTGTATTTAAGTTTAGTGGTGAGTATTAGTTTATTAGTTTATTTTAGTTTACTTTAATTAATATGATATATTATTATATAAACATTATATATAAAGTATATAAATAATATATATATATTATTAGGGCAACATTGGCATCTTTTAGCTCATCATTAGGGCTGGGGCAGAGTAGATGGTCTTAGATTTTAGAGTTTTTTCCTGGTAGAACAAACAACAAGATCAAGAACTACTTCAGAAAAAAGCTTTTGCTAAATTGCAATAAGGATAATATTAAGAAATCAGAGGTTGGTTCAAGTGACTCTTCTACTCAAGAATTTTGCTGTGCAACTTCAAGTGATGAAAAATTGAATCAATAGAACAACAACTATCATTGTATAGACCTTTTGTTAGGAAAGGTTCTAGATGAGGGAAATGCGAATCTAGGCAAATAAGAAATGTTGCAATTTGATGCAAATGCAATTCTTGCTAGAACTCAACAAGAAACTAATCAATTTTTGAAGATCATTTCAAAGAAAAAGTTATGTGGTAATCCATTATGAAATTTGTACGAAGTTGGTGATGATGAGCATCTGTTCCATTTGATTGTAGTTGAATCAAATGACTGTCATGACCCTATTCCTTTACTCAATTACAATCACTAGTTGTGGAATCTCAAATGATGTTGCATTGTTATTGCTATGAAATATATTGTTCCTCTATTTTGTTTTTCTTAGTTTTGAAAGAGTTGAGCTCCTTTACAATAATGTTGGATATGCACTCGTGCCGAATGTAGCCTTGAACTCAAAACCATTGATATGATTTTTCTTACAATGGATAGAAAATGGAACGACTTACATGATGATTTTATATTAGTCATCATGATGCATCCTACTGGTGTATACATTTTAAATATCTTGTAAGATGAATATCCTTTTAAATAACTTGCGTGGCACCATAGATGAGAAGCAGGTTATGCAAGTCGCTATAGCAGGACTCCATTGCATTGTTCATCCACGATGCCACTGATGTGAACTGACCTTTACTTTCCACGTAGATGCACTACCTTGACCACCTTGACCCTAGCTGGTGTTATTGTTTTACTTTGTTAAAACGTGCTAAACTTTCCATTGGTGGATCTATGGCCATTGCCTTGCGTGTAGCTGATGGTGAAGATGAGGATAATGGCATGCAGCCTATGCACTACATTGTCTACAATTACTTCCTATCCTAGACAAGACATGTAGTGATCAAACTGGACATTTCTTACATCATGTTCTAGATAGTAGTGGCACACATAACCATAGCAGAATTTGGAGAAGTTTTATCATTAGCATAGACTATTTCACAATTGGGCTAGATTGCAGGGCTAACAACCATGTTGGCCTTTTCCTTTGTAACTTCCTTTGTAGCAACCACTACAACAAGGAGGTCCTTCTTGCAGACATAAAGTCCTTGAACAAGTAGATAGCCATTATCATTACATAGAATGTGATGCACTCATTAAAAATGTTCATCTACATATGAATGTTAAAAAGGAAGAAGAATCTAAAGAAGAAAAATAATATAAACAAAGATTGAGGAAAATAGAAAAAGAACATTTGAAAAAATATGAATTATTACAACAAAAAATCAAAAATGATGATGCTTTTGAATCTATCTGGTATTTACAAGTCAAAAAGTCTTTATCTTGCCCCACAGATACAGTATGTCTTGTAAATTGGACCAACACCACCATAGGAGATGTTATGTATTTAAATCGCATGCAATTAGAAATAATAGAACAAATGAATAGAGTAGCCATGTCACAAACCATGGCAATTAGAAGTATTAATCAGGATGTACAAACTATTAGACAAGTATGGGTTCCTAAATCTCCAGCTGTCACAGCTAGTGCGCCACCATTACCCACTTCACCTAAACAAGTATTCTTCCCTACAAATATTTTTGGGTTGTTTAAATTATATTTCAGGATTATACAAAGACTTGGTTAAAGCTAGACAACTGCTAAATCAACAATTACAAAAAGAAGCATGTCCATGTACAGATCAGCATACAGCCACAGTCAAACACTTGAAAGAACAATGTACCAAATTACCACCATTAAGATTACGAACAACTAGTACATTAATATTAGAAATAGATGCATTAGATAAGTATTGTGGAGCTTTGCTAAAAGAGAATTTGAATGGACTCATCCACATATGTCGTTATGCAAGTGGAACATTCAACCATGTTGAAAAAAATTATCATAGCACACACAAGGAATTACTTGGCATTATTAGAGAAATAGAATGCTTTAGATTGTTCTTACAGGAAAAGAGATTTATTTTCAGAAGCGACTTAAAACATTTTAACAAATACCTCCAAGTCAAAAATCTAAATAAAGTTGCTCATACTATATTAATACGATGGTCTCTTTTTCTTGCTAATTTTTCTTTTGAATCTGAATATTTTGATGGAAAGAAGAATTCTCTGGCTGATTTTCTTACCCGAGAGTTTCATTATTAACTTTTATTTCATGTGCATATTTTCTTATGCAGCAAGGATGGAGTATTCGGTCTAGTAGACATATTAGAACATGTCAATATACAAATCAGTATTTGAGTCAGTTAGAAATACTTAATATCCAAAGTAGGTAGCAATCGGAATGGGATCAAGTGGTCCAAGCTTTCCATCAAATGCAGTGTTAAGTAAATTTAACCAGATCATATTTTAGAACTGAATTTGAAATTCCTACACAATTAGCCTTGAAAACTTGTATTAATCTCCAAGAAGTCAATATGAATACCATTGCCACCAATTGGGCTTATTTTTAGCCACAAGATTGTCATGTCTATCAGATCCAATTTACCTTTCCTAATATCCTATTATCTGACACTGATAGATTCTGGTCCTAGTGGATCAAATTTGGTTGTATGCCTAAATATTTTTCTGCAGGTTTTCCTTCTTTTCTACAAACAAGAACCAAATTAGCACATCGTGGTGATTTCATGTATTTCAATAGTCTTCAAAAAACAACATGGTTTTCCTTTCATCATGATGTTTAATAAAATTATTATCTAACCACAAGTATTAGCAAGAGGTTAGATTATGAAAATCCTTGATCATTTGCATGGTATCAAGATGTGTTAACAACCACCTCCGAGGATATTCGACAACATTGTGAGGCTACCCAACAAAATCCATCATCATTGGAACTCTGGACCCACAATCCTCTTTTTCATCATTATCAATAGCATGGAGGATATTATTATGTTTAGTATCTGGTAGAACAAGTGTTATTCTTGGACGAAGTGGATGATGAGTCAGATTCACTTCATAATGATTCTGATTAAAGTTATGGTTTCTTTATGTCAAGTGTCCCATGTCAGAATGTAATAATGACTTATGATGTTTATCTAATGGTGTGTGAGTTGTAAAGGGATTTGATTATGATGATAAGATCAAATCTCCATAATGAGTTTGTAATGTTTTATCATGTCATCCTATACGTCAGAGGACACTAAGTCAAAGAGTCGAGAAGCTCTCCTCTTCCTATAAATAGGTTTGCATAAATGCATAAGAGGCATCAGGTAGAGATATCTTAAGAAGAAGCATAGAGCTCTATTGAAAGAATTCCTCCCTAGGCATCCCTTATGCTATTGTATATTGCTTGCTATAATAGAAGAGTGCTTCTTATTGTTATAATTTCTGATTCTGAGTTTCTGAGTTAGTCTTGCATTGCATTACATTGCTTCCAAAATTGGTATCAGAGCCATGTTCATGTTTCTTTTGTCTTAAGTTGAGAGTTCAGTGTGGAGAATTTGTGAAAGGTCTTGAATCTATATCAAGATTATCTGGTCTGTTTATTGTTCGTGCAGAGTTCATGTCGATCATTGAGTAATGTAAGTCACGCAGTGAAAGTTGAAGGACAGGTGTTGTAAGTCACGCAGTAGAGGCAACGCCCATTCTTCCTCAAACTTCATCATGGCCAATAACAATGCTTCTTGCATCAAAAGTTCTAATTACTTTCATTGAATTTCTGAATTCTATAACACTATGAATGGTACTGTTCCTTTACCAATTTTGTGTCACACCAAGATTTATGATAAATCGAGTCTTACTTTCTTAGAATCATTCAAAGAAATGTATCTATCTGAATGCAATTTAGAGATTGCTGAATTAGGGTTACATCCCATAGATTTAACATTTTTCTCTCTGGTAGAAACTACTGATTGGATTAAGCAAGGGTACAATTATATTCATTTGGCTGAGCTATCAATCCATATCCATCCTCACTTCAATTATCATCTTCATACTTAGAATAGGTAGTAGCTACTTGCTTCTCGAGCTCTGTCCTTGTGCACCTTGTTGTCAACATGGCTAGGTTGGCATACCATAGATTTGCCAACTCCATGTACCCTGTGAGATATTTGATCTATAGGTCCTAGCTTTTTAGTTCCACCTGATGGGAAAATGCATATGTGTCCAATATGGCTTGCCAATTAGTGTGTTGAGCACTGAAAGTATTGATGTGGGCCTTGGCCATATGGATCTCCTTCTTGATGATTTGTTTGTACATTCCAACCTAGTCTCGAAAGTTCTCTTTTAACTTTTCATGCCGCTTGGCCTCATTCTTCCACATGCTTGTTTTGATGGCCATTTTCTAATGAATGGCACATACCTCCTCCATTGAGAGGGTTCAATTTTCCTTGTCCAAGAGGTTCATGTCTTGGTTGACCCTGATTAATTATTCTCGTAGTTGTTGAAAATGCTCTTTTAGAACATTCTTTTTTTTTCCACAGAGGTCAACCAAAGATTATCAACAACAAGCTATTTATTTTCTTCCTGTAAGGCCTTGAGTGCCTTCGTGTATGTGTAAGTTTGCGCTTGTGCCATGGAGGCATCCCAATCAGCCTTCTCTTTTTCTTTCACCACCCTTTTATTTTCCATCAGCAATTTGTTGAGTTGCTCACTCCTAAAGGTGTCCAATTGGTCTATAGGAACAAACTGAGAAGGATCCCACTGTGCGGCCTACAGGGTTATGAGCCTTTCTTGCAATCTTGCAAATTTTGCTTCTGTGTGCTCAGCCTGGTGGAGATGAGGTCCGATTGTGCTACCATAAAGTCCTATGGAATGTTAAACAAGGACGTCATCACCTGTCCTATTTGTAGCAATCGATCAAGCACATCCTCATGCTCCATAGGAGTCATTGAGGGACCAGTAAGAGTTTGAGCATCCCATGCTATTGTGAAATCTATCGATGGAATAGCAGGGATGTTAAAAGATTCTTTGATGTGGTCTGTGACCACCTCTATGGCTCCTGCTACATCCTAGTGCTACATGACCACCACTATGGCTCCTTCACCAATCTCTAGTTGCACCTGAAAGGATCCAACGTTCCCTGAAATCTATTGTGACCAATAACTCTCCCCTCCTCTTGTCTAAATGAAAACCTCATCCCATGCATGATCTAGAGAGACAGTGGACCATACGGTATCATCAATAATGTGGAAGAGATTTTCATCATCACGACTTCCCCAACTGACCATCACAACTATGGCCCTAAGATGGCTCATCAATGGTCGATAGTCCTGTGGTGATGGTGGTGGTTGGTCTCGCTAGCATGTGCTAGGCCCTACTTCTTATTGTTAACTGGGTCCCATGCTTGGAGGTTGGTTGGGCCCTGCAAGTTGAGTTGCAGTGGGCCCCACCATCTATTCTTTCTCTTGTTCCGTCCCTAGCATCTCACTAGCAATCTTCCTTGCAGTTGGTGGCTTTAGCAGTTTAGCATACGAAGCATTTTATGCTTTTCTGAGGACATGATTACTATATCCTCAAATACTAGCATGCTTGCATAGCTTCCTGATGAGAGAAGGAAAGGGCAACATGAACTTCCTTGTCTTACGTTCTTTGAACCACCTTAAGATCTCCATGAAATATAGATGAGGTAGGTTATCATTAACCTTTCCCATCAATATCACCACTTCCTCTTACTGCATATGTTGAAATTATGTTTAGTTCTTTTATGGGGAAAATGTGATAAGTTCCAATTTTAAAGTAAATTATCTCTTCCAATGTCAACTATCCATAGGTCTTATCTTCTTTACTATACGCCTTGTCTACCCAAACCTTACACGCATCAGCATCAGAGCAAGTGGACAAGCGAGCAACCTTTGGCCCTATATTCGGAAGGTTTAACACTTCCAAAATGGCTTGAACAAAGAAATCAATAGACACACCACAAATGTTAACTATGGTTCCTTCTTCTTTATTATGCCATAATTAGTATGTTTCTCCTAAGTACTAGGCACTACTTTTGGAAAGGATAGGCCATAATGGGGACCCTTTGAGGTGGTCCCTAATGACCTCAAGTGCATGTTTTGTGAAAGGTCCAAAATTCAATTCCATGATCACTGCAGCTGATGTGGACCTTTCACGAACAGCCTGGACACATTCCAGAGGCAACGTGAGATGTCTTCCCGGTTCAANTGAACGGCCTGGACACATTCCAGAGGCAACGTGAGATGTCTTCCCGGTTCAAATGCTACAGTAGCTCCACCTTTTACCTGTCTTGATTTTATAGTTGTAGGGTCTTCATGATGGATATTGAATGAGTGCTCCTCCTACTCTATGTGTTTTTTGGCAAGCACCTATCCTTTACCTCTCTTTGTTTGCTTAAACACACCTTGAGAGGGACCTTCTTATTGTCTATGCTTTGGGGTCATCTGTAATCACACGGGCCAAGAATTAGTAAGGTTGTTTACCCAAGTTAAGTTATACCTTACTTCTTTCCTTAATGATTTTGTTTTATTTTTGTGTGATTTTAAGGTTAGAAGTTTTTATGGAAATTTCCCCAAAATATTTGTATATTTGGTCCACTTTTCTTAGGTGGTTTCAAAGTTTAATTCCTAGTATAGATAAGGAGATGGAATTATTTTTGGCACATGTTTATCATTATTTTTATAACTAATTACCCTTGACAATGTCTTTTGGGTGATGAAAAATTTCAAAAAATTTATGCAAAATTTAGTGTGTACCCCTCCCATGACTAAGTTGAACACTCCAGGTTTAGGTAGGTTTATATGGAATGAAAATCGGAGCACCAATAAGCGAGTTATGATGAGTGAAGCAAGAGATTCGCAATCGCAAGTTGTAGAAGAAAATTTGAAAAAATTCCCCCACATGAATAGTTGGAAATGATGTTCATAGGTGTGGGGGGCCCATGTATATATATAATTTAAGGGCATGATATCACATACCTACTAGTGGGGACCCAATATCGTGTCGGACTCGATATCGAGGACCTGATATCACGTCTTATCGAAAATGGGGTATTTGTAAACATTACCAAATTTTAATTAAATTTTTAATTTTTTTGAAACTCCAAGGTATAAACTGAAGATGTGTAGGTCAATGCAAAGGGGTACAAGGTAATAAAAATTAGTCCTAAAGGCACAAAGAGTATAGTGGTGTAAAATATGTTAATGAGAATCATGAAGACTAGGGAAAAAAGGGCACATGTTAACTCATAGGAACGTTTGAACTTGAAGGATGATAAGGGAAAGAAGAAAATTGGTAATGCATAGAGGGTATAAGATGATGTGCGGAAGATTTTTTACAAGTGAAAATTACAAGGGTTACGCAAGTGGATCCTTTGCAAAGTAGGTTCCAACCGATAATGCCCTTACATAACCACACCTTAAAATGTCTGTAGGCACGAGAAGGGTTAAATGTAATCCACACCCATTTCACAAAACGCACACATGTAGATACCATCATAATGAGGGATGAATTCAATGTTATAGAAGACACAAGTCACAAATACATTAACAACAAGATGATGTGAATTATAGAAGGCATTGCAAAGATTGGGATATGAGGTAACTGAACAAGGGTACCATGAATCCTAAGTGTAGGGCATGATTAATGTGTCATTACACCTTCACTCCAAAATCAAGATCAAGTCCATACCTCTGATCAGTGACATTGCATTACTTCATTTAATGATGGACAACCATAAAAGCACCATGATAGCAAGGTGTACGATCACTTGGTGTTTCATTCAAGGGAGGAGTGATTTTGCCTTGTGGCACTCGTTTTTTTTTTTTTTGAAGCATTTCTTTATCCAGAGAAGTTGCCTATCTTTAGGCATGGGTACATGTCTTTCCAATGGGACCCCTTGGAATAGAATTATTATTATATTATTATTTTTCTTTTGGTTGAATTCCTTTTGATTACTCTTACTCCCACTTTTTGTTAGATCTACAAGGATCTTAGTACAACCAAGCTGCATGGTAACTCCCACAGACATCACTAAAGAAAATCCACAAGTCCCCTTAATGTCAAACCCTATCCATTCTTTCTTAGTCCATCATTCTTCACTTTGGGTGCAATAACACAAAATTACTTTAAGTATTGATGATTAGGAATATCATTGTACCCAAGGTAGAACCGCTTATTATTAGAATGGGTGGATGGATGTTGTGGGCTCATTGTTCAAATAATTAGTCACCTGAAACTTGATAGCATAAAACAACACCTCAACCAATGATTCACATGAGTGTTTTATTCCTAGATGAGATTACTCATAAAAAGGTAAAAGGATAAAAAGACAAAAAGGCAAAAATATCAAATAATAAGTTGAAAAGTGAAAAATTGAAAAAAAAAATTTCAAAATTAAAGAAAATGAAAAATATTTATTAATCCTTCTTGTTATTAGAATGGGGAGTATCCCCCATAACTAAATGGTTGAGCATGGCTAGGATTAATAAATGAAGAATTAGGACCATTGCATGTTGGAAATATTGGGATTCAGTTATACTTACCTTATTGGGGTTCACACACTTGATTATAGTTGGCATAGTGAGACAAGTTATAAGGTGTAGTTAATTGATGAGTGGTTGACCCACTATGGCACCCTTGACTATAAAATGGTATGCAAGGATCGATCTTTCTTCCTCGGTGGCTATATTCATTGGGATGTATGGTTGTTGGAGTATTTGTTGATGACCTAGAGAAAGTAACATGAGTTGTTGGGTTCAAGGGGAAGGATGCATCACCATGTTGAACTTGTGTTGTGTTGGAAGGTACAGTGGGCTCCAAATTGTGTTGTCCCTTCTTACAGTCATGCCGAAAGAAGGGACGTCTTCAATGCTGAGAAGAGTTCACACTGCTATTGTCAGCAGAAGCACAAGTAATATTTGTGGGTTGCTGCTATGGTTCAAAACCTTCTGAAACACTTGGTGGTGATGTAGAAGGAGGTGAAGGATGGGAATGTTGAAATTGAGGAGAAGTGTAAGGTATCCAAGGTGGTGGTTGTGTTGGAGAGGACATGGGTTGATAGTATTGTGGAGAATGATAATAACATGGTGAGATAGAGGATGTTGAACTAGTTGAAGAAATAAGATGTTGGACTTGATAAGCACTTAGGTTCAAATGATATGAAGGGTGTACCCAGTTTGAGGGTGGCCTCCCCCATAACTGGGATTTTTGCCACTATGATCAAACACACTATCACTATAGGAACTCTGGATGTAACACTCTTCCCCAATTCTCTTGCAAATGTGACAAGATTGAACATTGTCCCTTGGGGTGATCATATAGGTAAACGTTACATTGATATGTATGATTGGCAGTTAAGTTCTTATTCTCTTCTACCCTTCTTTCAGATTGTCTAAGGGTATTTTGTCCTACTTCTTGGATCGTCATGACTCTACCTCCAATAATGTTGGCATATTCTCTACAGTTTTTATGCATCCATTCCACCATCTTATTCATCTTTGCCTTAATTTCATCCAATGATTGGAGTACTGGAAAAGATGGTTCCACCTCCTTGAGGTGAGTTGATTTCTCCTCTGCTCAATCATGAGACCTTGTATTTTTCCACATGGCAATTTCTCCTTATTCTTTCGCTACCCATTGGATACACTCTTGGAATTGATGGGTTTGTAGCTCATATATTTGACCTTAGGCATACATCCCTAGGGTCTTCCTTGTTTCATTATGGAGCCCATCTATGATATGGTACATTAGCCTCTTCTCGAAGAACTCATTGCCTAGGTAGTTTTTTAACAATGCATAATATCTGTTTAAGGCTATGTCCAAGGGTTCATGTTGTGCTTTTTTCCACTCTTGGATTTGTTTCCTCAAGGTTGACACTCTCGCATAAGTTTGATATCTTTTAGTAAAGAGTTCTACCATTGTTGGCGAACATTGGATTGATTTTGGTTTTAACAACCTATACCATACTTTTTCTTGGCCAACAAGTGTCATAGGAAAGAGCTTAAGTTTTTTCCACCCATTATTAATGTTCCTGCACAGGCATCATAGAAGGCTTGTAGATGTTGTTGCAGATCTAAATCATAGCCTCCTAAAAACTTAGGAAAGTTTTTTAAATTGAGCCTGGATAGAAAACTCTCTTTGCGATGCCTACAAGATATTTGAACAACCTCTTGTATTTGTGTTAGGCTTGTAGTCGCCAATAGGGGTTCATTGTCACTGGGTAGGTTATGCATTCATGAGTTGGGATGATGTTGTCTTCATTTATGTTTATAGGAAACCCCTACATTAGATTGGGTACTCCAAACTTCATCTTGATCATCATATAATTCATTGGTTCTCCAATGAATTACCTTACTAGTTGTTGTGTTATCATAGTCTTGTGAGAGAGACACTGTGTGTGAATTTGTGTGTGACTTAATTGAAATTAACTTTCTTTCCTAAAAGATGTACCATGAATACTTTCTCACAACGATCTTGTATGATGCAACTAATCTAAATAACTAGCACCATCCTCGGTAATAGCGCCAATGATGAGTGACGAGGTACCCCTACACTCAACCATATGAATACGAGTGTTTCACGCATGATCTGGTCGAACTTTGTAGATGGGCTAGTTGTGGTATCCAGATAGTTACTTGTTGATTACTATCTTCCCACCTAGACTAGTAGCTACTTTTTCACATATGGTTTAGTCAAAAGTGAGGTGTATGATATGTTCCTAACTAATGCTACTCTTAAAGGTAATGGGAAATAACTTTAACTAAGCTAAGAGAAAAAGGGAGAGAGGAAGCTAAGCTAAGAGGAGATAGGGGAAGAGAATCTAAACTAGCCTAAGTGTGATGAGCATCCATTCCTTAATCATCCATACACATCTTGGACCTCGTGCATGACTACTACTAGGATTACCAAGCACAAATCCTAGGTACGCTACTAGGTTACCAAGTAGTCACACTTAAATGCTCATGATTAAGTCATACTCATTCTGTGTTTAAGGAGTTAGGGTGAAGATATATTAACTATGAAAGAAATAAATAACAATAACAATTAAATAATTAAACTAAGTGAATGCTGAAATGATGAAGTAATCTCTATCTTTATTTCCAATCATGTTTGTGTCCAAGTACGTCACATTCGAATAAAGGATGTCGTACAATTACAATCATCACATTGCAAGCATGCACTAGGAGAAAGGGTTGAGAGGGAAAAAAACTAACAAAAAGGTCCTACACTAAATTGATTCTTAAAATTAATCAAAACACAAAAGAGTTTCATCCCATGTTCCTACATGTGTATTTATAGGCCCACGTAGGATCCACGATATCACAGATCAGATATCATTGTTGGATGCAATATCACCTACCCGATATCACGTATTCAATATTGTGAGTCCAATATCACAACCACATGAATCATGATTTATCAGGCATCATACGTTAATGCTATGCCATACAACTAACATCTTAGGATCAATAAATGCTTATAAATATAGTTGTGCCTTTATGTCATTATTTAATTATGAGACATTAGCCTAGTGGTATAGGTTTTGGCTTGGTAATTCTAGATCACAAGTTTGATTTTACTAAGTAGCATTGAGTTATAAAATTCTATAAATCTTGGGGTATACCTACGTTTCAATTATTTCAGGTTTCAATAACTACACCCTCTCTCCCTGGCCATCCATCTCCCTGGCATCATTTGATCATGTAGTAATAAAACTATATTAGTTTGATTTTGTAGCTTTGAAAGCATTTAACAAGTACCCTCAAAATGTGGAATTAAGTTAATTATCCAAGTCTTTTTCAAGTGGAATGCACTTAGATAGAATTCAAAAATAACAATAACATTGAGATTGATTTTATTTCATTGGAATTTTCTAACTTAGAATAGATTCACATTTATTGTATTTAATTTTCTATGGTATTTTATTATTTTCTTTAGCATAATTTTTTTGTTTCATTGTACAAGAATCACTAGTAGAATAAGTGTAATTTAGCTTCAAGCATTAACACATATTTTCTTGGTAATCCTAACAACAATAGTAGTTGGTACTCCCAATAGTGATATTACCTAGTAATCCCAATGGTTAATGCACATGTCTAGGGTATGACAGTAAGTTAGAGATAGATACTCATTGTCCATATGTTAGAATAGGATTTATTTTATTATTTATTTAATGAATTACATTTATTATATTTCTACTTAGCTTAATTATAATCATAACAATGAGGTGTTATCCTAGTGGTACAAGTCTTATCTTGGTAACTCTAGGTTACAAGTTATATTCTATTAGGTAGCATTAAGTTATAAACTTCTATAAACCTTGGGATGTACCTTTCAGTTATTTGGGGTTCCAATACCTCCCATGATCATAACAACATCAATATTTATGTGCCTCACCTAGGTTAAGCCATATTGTCAACACCTAAAAATTTGCAAAGGTTAATTCATGTGATTAATTCTTTAATGCTATCATATGCATTTCAATAGATTAGCTCTATTTTTCTTGATTAAATCATAGGATTATATTATTACCATTATTTTCATTAATATTTTTGTTAGTTTCCTACATAGGTAAATGCAATCTTCTTGCTATGATATTTTGTTAAAGATGTATATCCTTTATTTCACTACTATTGGAGCTTAGTCATAGATCTACTATATATTTTATGATTAAATGTTGAAATCCAATTACCCCTTGAAGTTTTTCTTTTTACCATATATCATACCTTTACAAGTATTTGGCTATATATTTTATTACTTATGCAGATTCAATTATGTATATTCAATTTTTATTATGTATGTTTTCTCTTTATTATTTACATTTAGTTATGCACCTTTTATTTTTATTATGCATATGTGATTATATAATACTCTATTCATGTAGAAATTTTGGATCCTAACCCTACCCAAACCACATTTTTTGTTACTTTTTATTAGTAAATTAGAATTTAAAGTTAATTTTTAAATAAAATTAAATATTGTATAAATCATTTTTATTAAGAAAGTACCTTAGCATAATATCATACCTAGAATTTAACCTTATTAATGTGTCTAGGATATTTAAAAATATTGGTTTTGATCCTTGGATTATTAAAATTGGAGTTATAGTTTTCTAGATATCATATTTCTAGTTTACTAAAAATACCATAAAGTTTTAACATTTTAACTGTATGACTATGATAAGTAAAAGTTAAATATTATTTCAACATATGATTGGGTAGAGCACTTGATAAAGATTTTGTAGGCTAAAATGAAATTTGATTTGGAGTCTCAATATGCAAGTTATAAGTATTCAACCTTGAGGATATTAATTGAGAGAAAAAAAATGGAAAATAGACTTATGAAAATCAAAATGTGAAATAAAAGTAAAAATATAAAATTTAGAAAAGAAAAGTCAAAGGTAGTTCACTTCACATATAATGAGGATAGTTTATAAAAAGGCCATAATGCAAACATTTATGTATATAACATATGTATATGATATATATAGATTATATACTTTTCTTATTATTTCATCACCTTGACTTTGTTTCTCTACTGCCTCACCTATGTATCAAGTTCAATCACAAAAATTGATTTTCATACTATTTCATCATTTTTAAGCTGATTTTAGCACTATTTCTTCAATTTCTAAACATGTAGCAAGTTCACATGTTAAACTGCATGTGATTTGTCTAGTTATAAATAGATTGTGACATTTTGTATATATCATTTTCGAATATGAAGGGTTTCTGATGTGTTGGGTTTAAGCAAAGAAAAAAATAATTTTGACTGTTCGCTGGAAAAGGAAGACAATAAAAAGATCCTAAAGGCTCTACCTGCATAGTAAGGTAAAATAATGTTTTCCTCTTTCACCTATAATTTTTGGAATATACTATTGTGTGTTTTGAGCTTAGTGGCAAGTTTTGGCTTTATAGTGAAGCTTTTGTTTCCACATGGATTTGAGCTTTTAACTTATCATTTATCAAGGGAGTGTTTTCAACCACATCAGCACATAAAGCTAGTTTGTATAACCATTTTGTAATTGTGCTTAACTTGACTAGAATGGCTCTACCAACTCAACATCATGTGCATTCAAATGACTTCAATCTAGGTCTACTCTTCTTTTTAGATTTATATAGATAGCTCAAATTCATTTTATTATGTTAGTTTTGTGGGGCCAAACTTAAACAATTTTAGAGCATGTGTACTTAAAGATTTTAGTTTAGCTTAGGACATAGAACCAACTTGTAGAGACTTATTTTGGTTTTATAAAGAATCACTCAAATATCTCTTGCATGTCAACTTTTCATTTGTGAACTTAGTCAGGATAAGCTTAAATGATTTTAAAGCATGCACACTTAAAATTTTTACTCTAGCCGAGCATGTAGAACTAACTCATAGAGGCTTATTTTAGTTCTACAAAGAACTCATTTGATTTGCTCCACCATGTCATCTTGAGAAAAAAGCATAGAATAGAACTAGCTTGTAGAGCTATTTTCTAACTCTACAAGAGCTTGCTCAATTAGCTCTACCATGTTAACTCAAGAAAAAAAAATAGAATAGAACTAACTCATATAGCCATTTTTCTGTTCTATGAAGGGATCCTTCAATGGCTCTACCACATCAATGTTTCTTCCACACATGCAAGCTTGGTTGAAAAGCTCATTTCTTTTCAAAAAAAAAAATCCTCAAAATCATTTTTAGGTTCTAACTAGACATCTTACTACATTAACTGGTAAAGGAAAATTATATAACCAGTTTTTAGTTTTACAAAGCCATTTTAGAATAGCTCTACAATGCCAAAGCCTTAAGTACATGCACAAGAATGCCTATTAAAAAATAAGAAAAAGTTATGAGAATCAAAAGCTTCTAATTTTCTTTATAAGCATACATTGCCATGTCTACCCAAGCAAAAGGAAAGCTAGAGTCAAGTATTAGAACTAGGTTTGGATCTATACAAGATATACTGAAAAAATACCACATTAGCATAAATAAATAGGAGTGTTATAAGCTTATATTGAAAGAGCTAGTATGTGTAAAGGCTAGAATCTACACTACTATAAGTTCAGCCTCATTGATGATAGAGACAAGAGTTATTTGAAGCTTAAAGAGCCATTATATAAGAATCACTTGTTGGTGCCAAAATAAAATGATAGATTTTTTCCTCCTCTACTTAGCTTTCAATGCCCACCTAAAGCTCATACTAGATGCAATAATGGTAGATTAGATGTAATGGATATGTCTTCTTCTTCTTTAACTACTCTTCAAAAACTTGTTAATGATTATTGCTCACTACCTCTCATGCTTCTTCAATAGACTAAAATGGCTGGAAGAACAACTCTAAAAATGGCTAAAAGTAATGAAGGTTATAAATCAAAGATTTTTGGCTCAGATCAAAATTTTGGTTTTGGTCTTGAGCTTAAATTAGAATTTCTTCTTTTGTGCCTCTCCTCTTTCTTTCTATTTGTTTCTTTTTTATAAAAGCTTTGTTTTCTTTTCTCAGGGAGCTTGGTAACTCATGAGTCTCTATGCTAAGATAAGGCAAAATATTTACCTCTCTCTCTCTCTCTATTATGAAAGTATATTTTTGGGGCCTTCAGCTTGGTAATTGTGTTTAGTCTAGGATTGTAAAGAAGCTTCATAAATTTCTTTTGATTAATAGAATTACTCTACCCACTAGGATTTGGGAAGAGTTTTATGATGCATGTAGGCTAGCCAATCTAGCATAGCCAAGGAAATTATTGAGAGAAACTAAAGCACCCACGTGCTAGTCATGTGCTACAAACTCTTTACCAACTTTTTTTATGCACCCTGTTCTAATGCTGGTGACATGAAAAATTTGGTTAAGCAAGCATTGTTTAGTGATAGTGCTATTATGCTAGTTTTGGATGTTGATCCCATCACGATGGTAGCTAAGAGGGTTGTTTTTGAGCTTTGGGGATTGCAAATGCCATCATGTTGGGCTCAAAGGGACCCATAGGAGGTCACCTAATTAAGGTGGGTATTTGCTTCCATGCTACACACAACAGTAGTAGTGACTCGATGGCTACAAACTTGAACTTGAACAAGGCAATGGAGAAGGTAATGAAGAATGCAACATCACTCATCTTTGGGCATATTTAGGTGATGTTGAGCAAGGAATTTGGTGAGTTGGGCATGAAAGATTGGAATGAGCTGTTCTAGATTCAAACCCCAAGTGGCGTTTAGGCATCCCTAAGGCTACGGATAGAAAATGTAAGGACAACATAGGAAATGCTGATAGAGTATAGAAACATGTTGAGCTACTGTGTGTTGTTTATCATGGACAACATGGGAAGGTGTTCTATTGAGCACTACTATTCAACCACCAAGGAGGGACTAGATGTGATTTTTAGATTGTTCATGATAACAATAAAAAAATAAATTAATAGAAAAGCACAAGAATATATCCTATGGAAAAACAATAAAAATCCTAGTAAGAAATAGTCTCTTGGATCTTTATGTTAGTTCAGAGAGAATTTTTGAAACACAATGAAAAGTAGAGAATGGGAAAGAAGAAAACATTGGGATGAAAGCCAGAAACCTTGCCTTGAAGGCTTCCTTGTAACCATATTTATAGCATGGTATGCTAAATGTAAACTAGATACTAACAGTAGTAAAATGATGGAGATAAACAATAGTTTTACATTGGCTATATTTCAAATATCTATAGTTAAATACTTAACACTGCAATTTATTACAACATAACTATTGTATCATACAATTACAAAAATGATATTTCTTGTAATCAAAGAGATTACAATATTTGAGTGTATGTGAATAGTAGTTGCCTTCACTTTACTTACAATTCTTCCTCTTGAAAGAAAACTTTCCATGAAGCCTGAGCTAAGCCTTAGATGATATCACCTTTCATGACACCAACAGTTGTTCAACACCATAAAAATTTTTCAACAAATAAATATTTTGTCATCATATTAGTAAGATTCTCTTCTATCTTAATTTTTTCAAGAATAATTCTTTGTTCACTTATTTGCTCTCGAATATAGTGATACTGTATCTCTATATGCTTTGTCCTATTGTGAAAAGTTGGATTCTTGGATATATAAATTGCACTTTGGTTATCACAATAAATTTTCATAATTATTTTTTGAATTTCAAGTTTAGCCACTAATCTTTAAACCCATTTTTCTACCCAACTAGTTAGGTTTGCAACAACATATGCTACTTTAGTTGTAAACTAAGCTATACAAGACTGCAATTGGCTTTTCTAAGAGATAACACCACCAAAGATATTAAACACATATCCACAAGTTGATTTTTTGTTGTCTAAATCCCCACCCCAATCATCATTCACATAACCATGTAGAATGGACGAATCACTTTGATAACAAATACCAAAGTTGATAGAACCACAAAGATATCGAAAAACTCATTTTACTACAATCCAGTGTTGTTTCCCTAGATTAGAAATATACCTGTTGAGTTTTTCAATAACGTATGTAATATCAAGTCTAGTAGTGACCATTACATACATCAAACTACTAACAACACTAGCGTGTGGAATTTTTATCATAAGCTCTTTTTCATCATTTTTCTTGGGGCATTATTCAACTAAGAGTTTTATCCTGGGTTTACAGGGTGTTGCCACAAGCTTACAATCTTGCATATTATATATTTCTAAGATATTTTGCACATATGCATATTGTCCAACCCAAAGTTTGTTATTACCTTTATTTCTTTTAATTTCCATGCCAAAAATCCTTTCAACAACACCAACATATTTCATCTCAAATCAAGAAGAAAGAATTTGTTTCAATTTCTTAATTTCATCCATGTCACTTCCTACTATTAACATGCCATCAACATATAGTAGTAAAATTAAGAATTTTCCATTTTTATTTTTGACATATTAGTAGGAGTCTTCTTGACTTCTAATGAAGCCAAGATTTAACATGTGTTCATTGAATTTTTATTCCACATCATTAGTGCTTGTTTGAGCTCATACAATGATCTTAGCAATTGACACCATATGCTCTTTTCTTTTCACTTCATACCCTTTAGGTTGAAGCATACAGATTTCCTCCTCAAGATCACCATTGAGGAAAGCAATTTTTACATGCATTTGTTCAAGTTCTAAATCATTAGCTATTTCTATTAAAAGAAATGATCCAATGGATGTTAATTTTACCATAGGGGAGAATATTTCATCATAATTAATACCCTTCTTTTCGGAATAAACCTTAGCAACAAGACATGCTTTAAACTGGTCACCATATTTAATTCTAAACATCCACTTACATCTAATTGGTTTTCTATCAGATGAAAGTTCAACCAATTCCCATGTCTTATTCTTATAAATATCAAAAATTTTATCATCCATCGCTTACTTCCAATATTTATGATAAATAGATGTACATGCTTCATCATAAGTAAGTGGTTCAGCTTCAGCGATTAGAATTTGATCTTCAAACCGAGTGGATAATTTTCTTATGCAACCAAACCATCTTAAGGGTTCTGAAGTTGATGGAGGATCATGTTGATACTTGATTTCCTCATCTTCACTTTCATATTCCCCTGTACTTATGTATATTATGCATACTATCCTGTTGGTCAGGAGCAATGTCTCCTATCGAGGGAGGATGACCCTTTGAATTTCCTTTATTAACTTGAAAAGATACATGATTAGGTGTTACATCATTAGAGAGATTACACTTAATAGGTTTGCAAGAATCTCTAAATACAACATCACAACTATAGATAACCCTCTTAGTTTCTGGGTTGTACAACTTATAAGCTCTAACAACATGACCATAACCAAGGAAAATACACCTTAGAGACTTATAGTCTAATTTTGATCTATCATTTTTTGTAATGTGAACATGCACTTCACACCCAAAAAATCAAAGATAATTTAAATGAGCAAACTTACAGCTTCATATTTTTTCTAGAATCTTTTCATCAATTATAAAGGGTGAAGATCTATTAATGAGATAGCAAGTAGTTATTGCAACTTTAGCCCAAAAATGTTTATCGAGACAAGCTTCGCTTAGCGTGAATTTGATTCTTTCTAGCAACCTTCTATCAAAATGTTCAGCTACTCCATTCTGTTTGGGAGTTCCTAGAATAGTCTTTTGCTTGTGTATGTTATGTTCTTTACTGTACTGCCTAAAATCGTCGATCCCCAGCTGGAAGGAAAAACAGAGACCGTGGGATCGCAGGACGAGAACAGATGACCCTACCTTCGCATAAGGGCGAGCTGGAATGCATGAAGGTAGAGTACCTTGAGTGGTTCGCACGCAGATCAGACAAGGATTTCTCTGAGCGTCACAGAAGTGTTGTACGCTGGGTTATGCGTAAACGGTGTAGCGGGCGTAAAACGGAGCGTAAACAGTGAAACAGATGCAGACAGAGCATAAGCGTAAACGGGCATAAACAGTGTCAGGCGTAAACAGCGTAAACAGATGTAGACGTAGCGTGAGCGTAAACGGAATGTAAACTGTAACAATGACGCTGTAAGAAAACAGTTTTCGAGGTACCGGTCTCAACGCAGTTGTGCATGTACACAAGGCGGACGAAAAGCCCCGGTGGGTGCTGGGCGGCTAGGATGGGTTACGCTGTGGACGCGGTGTAGACACTGTCCACGGCTTATAGATATTGCAGCATAATTGTTCCTGGGTGTGCTCTGGTGAATTTTTTTGCCCCCCTTAAATTCACGGAAAACTGGCCTTTTTATAGGGGGGTTTTACCAAGAAAATTGGGTTGGGAGACATGTGGCGTGTCAACCGGGTGCGTACAATTTAGAAATATGGTATACGCTGGGCGTATACGCTACATCAGGCTGGTGTATACGCTGGGCGTATACACTGGACTTGCTAGGTGTGTGAACTTGGGCGCATGCTGGGCATATACGCTGGGGTGTATACGCTGACGGAAGCTAGGCGTATACGCCGGGGCATATACGCTGATGGATGCTGGCATATACGCCCGGCGTATACGCTGATGGATGTTGGCGTTTGATGCTGGTAATGTTTGATGCTGGCGTATACGCTTAGGCGTATACGCTGTTGGATGTTGGCATATACGCTGGGCGTATACGCTGTGGGATGCCGGAGGATTGATGCTGGCGTATACGCTAGGCATATACACTGTCGGATGTCGGGGAATTGATGCTGGCGTATACGCTGTCGGCTGCTGGCGTATACGCTGGCGTATACACTGGCGTATACACTTGAATGTTGTTCGATGCTGGCGTATATGCTGTGGGACGCTGGCGTATACGCTGTCGGATGCTGGCGTATACGCTGGGGTGTATACGCTGTTGACACTTGGTGAAAATCTGCACTTTTGATCTCCAAAGCTTTCTAAAGTCACCTCATTCAGCGTCAGAGAAGCTTGAGCTTGCCTGTGGGTCGCCGGGACCTGCTTGATGTTAAATTGTACTAAGCTTCAAATTTTGTGGTGTTTCATTGGCCCCTCTTTGTTGACGCCTAGAGGAATCGACTCGAGAAGCATCAACAAAGAAGTACAAAATACTACAAGCAAACAAAGAGCAAGCATCGACCTTTTGCACCTGGCCAGATGTCATCGCACTGTGTTTAGTCGTACTTAGAATTGGGGAAGTGGGATGTGTAGCTACGCGAGGGATTGCGCTGGATGTGTGTGTCATGCTGATCCTTGTCGAGAGCCATCTGTTAGCAGACTGGGAGTTCAGACATGAGGTGGACGTCCTTTGGCGGAACAAGACTCTTGGTTAGTGTTCAAGAGGACTTGTTGGCATGACCAAAGCCACGTGGAAGTATGTGTTGCATTCTTTGGAAGAACAGCACCCTTCTTTGGGGAAATTGTTGGCGGAAAGCCAAAGTCATGCAACGGGATGTTTCTGGATTGTTTTTGAGACATGAGTGGTTGTATCCAAGGCAACTGCCTTCTCGCCTGGGGCTTGTATGGGAAGTGCCAAGGGTCTTGATTTTTTTTTTTTGTATTTTTGAAACTTGTACTCATGCTCATGTGCTACATTGCGACTGCTCAAAGGTTTTGGGTTGTACGGGGTGTATCTGGGAACTCGGGATGTACTTGTGAATAGATTGATTAGCCTGGTTGCGTGCGTTAGGAACAATGTGGCCCCTTGTCACCGTGATGAAGTGTATCTGTGTACGAGCATGACTGGGTGTCATCCTGCAAACACAACTCCAAGAAGACAAGAAAACCACAAGTGAACGTGTGAGCTTAGACTTCAGGCATGAATGTGACTAATGCAGATGGAGGCACCATGCGAAACTTAAAGCAAACAGGATTAGCAGCAGTAATGTTGTCAGTGCTGGTGTGATGAACAATGCAACAGAAATGATCTTGCCAGTTTATAGTCGTAGCGGACTGTCGTGGGTTAGTTTTATGTCATAACCCGTTGGACGTTGCCCGTTTAGCGTCGTGGCAGACGGTACGTCGCCAGTTTATAGTCTTAGTGGACTGTGAAGAGACAAGCTAATTTATAGTCCTAGCAGACTCTAGTGAACGCGTGTGACAGTTTTAGTGTCATGTCAGACAGGTGCTAGTTTATCGTCATTGCGAACACTGTGTGGTATCAGTTTATCGTCATGATGCTAGGACAAGCTGTGGTATCAGCCTTTTGTCATGATCCAGGACTGTTTTGTCGTATTAGTTTATCGTCATGATTCCAGGATGAGCTGTGGTATTAGTTTTAAGTCATAATCTAGGACTGTTCTGTGGTATCAGTTTATCGTCATGATTCCAGGACGAGCTGTGGTATTAGTTTTAAGTCATAATCCAGGACTATTCTATGGTATCAGTTTATCGTCATGATTCCAGGACGAGCTATGGTATTAGTTTTAGGTCATAATCCAGGACTGTCTGTGGATGTAGGCATGTGAGTCCGTATGATCCTGTAAACAAAAGCAACTAGAGAAAACAGTGTTAAATAGCAACTGCAGAATACACGAACTGAAACGCACAAGTGAAAAGGTGGTAGTTTAAGGCCTTTCCGGGCCATAGGTTAGTTTAAGGCCTTTTCGGGCGATAGGTTAGTTTAAGGCCTTTTTGGGCCATAGGTTAGTTTAAGGCCATTTCGGGCCAGGAGTGTGCACATAAGCTAGTACAATGCGAAATAGGATGATGTATAGACAATGAACGAAGGTGAAGAGTGGGCGGAGACTAGGCGTGTTTGTGGCAACAAGGGAGTCTCGATTATGTGATTGTGTGCTGGTCAGATGTGGCTTTAGAAGTGTTTTAGGCTTAGGCTCAGCTGGGAGGCTTACAGTTTTTACCACTCGTTTGGGCGTGTTGGTTTTAAGTGTTGTGGTTGTTGCCGCTCGTTCAAGCGTTTCAGCTTTAGGTGTTGTGGTTGTTGCCACTCGTTCGGGTGCTTTGTTGGTTGCCACTCGTTCGGGGGTTTTGGCTCTAACTTTTACGTTCGTTTCCACGTGAGTTACATCAAGAGGCTCTTCTTTCAAGACTTGTGCCATGTCTATGTGGTGGTCAGCTTGAAAGGGAGTGTTCTCTCCATGTATAATGACTTGTCTGCCTTCGTATGGAAGGCGGATTTCTTGATGTATCAGCGAGGAAACAGCCCATTGTTGTGCTAGCTAAGGTCTACCAAGAATCATGTTAAAACTAGGCATCTCTTCTATGATAGTGAATTCCGCGCTAGTGGGGAATTGTTCTCCTGCCGCAAAAGCTAAGTTGATTGTGCCCTTGACTGTGACACGTGACCCGTTGAAGGATTTTAGACACGTGGTTTCTGTTGGCATGATCTCGTCTGCCATGCCTAGTTTGTCGATGACGGAGTAGAGAACTACGTTTGTTGCCGCGCCATCATCAATGTGTACTCTGCAAATGGTACATTGCCCAACACGTATGCTTATTGACAATGGAGCTATTGTGACTTCCTCTCGTTCGGGGTTGACTTTAACTGCATCGTCGTGGAAGGCTAAGATGTTGGAGCCCAATTCGTGTGACGTGTGTTGTGAAATCATTGCACGGATGGATTTCATGTTAGCAGGGATGTCCTCTGTAATAGGAATGGATGCTAATGTTTGTGCTAAGACTTCAAGATGCACTAATGACGTCATGACCAGGTCGTACAAGCTCATGGTTGTGTTCTTTTGTTTGAGCGTTTGTTTCACCTAGGCCAATGTAGCTGTCAAGTCCGTCGTTGTGCTGGTTGCCTCTGTGTTGGTCGAGGGCTTAGGCTTGGTCTGTTTGGGATTAGGGGCAGGGCCCCCTGCATTCAATTACTGTGTATTGTGTGTCATTTGTTGTTGCTTCGTTTTCTTCCGTTGCCATTTGGTTTGTTTGCCCGTGTTGTTGACAAGGTTGACTCTTGAGGGAGAAGAGGTTGAGACATTGCCAATGATTGGGCTCTGAGTAGGTGAGGTGTCATCGCGTGGTGGTACCTTTGAGTTTTGCCAGTTTAACGTCTTAGCAGACATCCGCGGTGGTACCTTGACCACGAAGGGTGTTGCCGGTGCTTGGGGTTGTGGGGAGTTTTGCTAGTTTAACGTCTTAGCGAACATCTGCGGTGGTACCTTAACCACAAAGGGTGTTTTTGGTACCCAGGATTGCTCTGAATCTTTCCAGTTTAATGTCTTAGTGGACATTTGAGGTGGTACTTTGATCACGAAAGGTTTTGCCGGTGCTCTAGTTGGCACCTTGATGACGAAAGGCTTCTTTGCTGTCGTCGTTGGTGCATCGTGCCAGTTTAATGTCTTAGCAGACGTCTGTGGTGGTACTTTGACCACAAAAGGTGTCGTCGGTGCTCTAAGTGGCACCTTGATGACAAAAGGTTGTTGCGCAGGTTTAGGCTTACTATCTATGCCAATGGAGTTTATGGCATAGAAGGCGTCATCTGTGCACGGCTGATTGAGGTTGTTGATGTTTAGTTGGCCCCGTTCCATCATTGCTTGTAGATCATCCTGTAATGCACGGCAGGTGTCAGTGTTGTGACCGAACATCTGGTGGTAGTGACAGAATTGGTCTACTTGGAAATGTCGTGGAACCGGGGGCTCGTTTGGTGCTGCTAAGGTGGGGTTCCTTAGTAGTTCGCAGTACCTATCATGTCAGCGGCGAGCATTCTCCGCTACGTGTTTGTATTGGATTTTCCCGGCTTTAAGGAGGTGCTCTAGTATTTCAGAGGGTCGCGCAGGTAACGGTGTGTACTTAGAGCGATCCTGGCGTTGAAAATTGGACCTTAAGGTGGCCCCTGTTGTTGTAGGCGGGTTGGTACTGGTGTTTGTTGTTTTTGTGCTTGCAGCCATAATTTCCGTTGTTGCCGTTTGTTTGGCAATATGTTGGTTCCTGTAAGCCACATAGGCGGGGTCTGTGTTGGTGGTTGTGGTTTTTGTGCTTGTAGCCACAGTTCCCGTTGTTGCCTTTTGTTTGGCAACGTGTTGGTTCTTGTAAGCTACATATGCAGGATCTATGTTGGTGGTTGTGATTTTTGTGCTTGCAGCCATAGTTCCCGTTGTTGCCTTTTGTTTGGCAACGTATTGGTTCTTGTAGGCTACATAGGCAGGGTCATTGCTGGCTTATGCAGCTTGTTCAATGTTCTTGATTTGTGTGAATGCTTGGCTCAACGTTTGAGTGCTTAGGTAGTACAGTTTTGACTTAATGAAGTCATTCACAGCTCCCTTCAGAATCGTAAGCAAATACTTTTCAGGGATGGGCTCATGAAGTTCGTTAAGAGCTGCACTCCATCATTGGATGAACTTTTGCATAGGCTCAAATGGCACTTGTTTCACCTGTATCAGACTATCTAGTGTGGCTTCAGGCTTGAGGTTGTACTTAAACCGCGTAACGAACTGATGTAACAGATCCTCCAGAGAGGATATGGAGTTACGAGGCAAGGCTCAGTACCAGTCTAAGGCTACGCCCGTTAAGGACATAGCGAACACTCGCAAGATTGCGTGGGGCCAAGCTTGAAGCAATAGAGTTTCTGATCGAAATGTGACTAAGTGAGCATTTAGATCTCCCTTCCTGTTGTACTTGGTTAACTGGGGCAGTGTGATTCCCTTGGGTAAAGCTAACGATGGCACTGAAGAGCTAATTGGATCATCGCGGTAGAAATCCAGTACTTTAACTTGTTCAGTGTTGTCAACTCTGAGTTGTTTTATCTCATCTGCTAACGTTTGCATCATCTATTTTGCTTCTGCCCACTCTTGAGTGGTAGGTGGATTAGTTGGTTGGGGAGGTTGTTGGGTTGTAATTTTTTGTTGTGGAGCGATGTTCAGAGTTATGGTTGTGGGGTGTGGCACGTTGAAGTGAGTGGGTTGTTGAACAAGGGGTATGGTTCCTTGCCTAGCCACAAACTGTGAAGTGACACCCTAGATGTGTGGGGCCAATGTAGTGAAAGCGGCCCCATGCGTTTGAATGCTCCTTGAGGCTTGGTTGGTGACCGTCTGTCCCATGCGAGGATGGAACGATGGGTTCACGTGAGTATGGGGACTAAGGGTGTGGTGTGAATCCTCAGGTTCAAAGTATGCTTCGAAGTTATCTTCGTCATGTTTTTTTTGGGGCTCCTCAATTGGTCACCGGATGTTTTGGCTCCTTGCCAGAAGGAGCTGGGAGATGAGCGTGTGTTGAGGCTCATAGAGGAGAATGATGTCATGTATCGAGGGGATGAATTCGTGGCCTCCCATGTACACGTGTTCGAAGGTTCATTTTGCCTCTTGCTCGGTGTGGTCAAGAGGAAGGTTAGCTTGAATCTTCACACAAATAAGGTTGTATTGCTCCTGTGTGAGAATTACGAAGGTGTGTGCGTTGGAGCTTTGGGATGGTTCCATGATGATGTGCGATGGAGCAGTGTACGAGTGGATGAATAGGTGCCGGTTGTGTTTCGGGCNAGCAGTGTACGAGTGGATGAATAGGTGCCGGTTGTGTTTCGGGCTAGTGTGCAGAGTGTCTGATGTAGGAGCGTAAACTGGATGGTAGCGTAAACAATGTCAGCGTGTGACGTCAGAGTATGGCATCAGCGTGTGACGTAGGGTGTGAAGCGTAGATGCTAGTTAGGGTGTAGACTGAACAGCGTAAGCGTAAAGAGTGTGCTGAACAACGTAAAGTGTTGGTGTGCAGCGTAGACGCTGGCTTGGGCATAGATTGAACAGCGTAAGCGTATAGCGTGTGCTGAACAGCGTAAAGTGTTGGTGTGTAGCGTAGACGCTGGCTTGGGCGTAGACTGAACAGCGTAAGCGTCTAGCGTGTGCTGAACAACGTAAAGTATTGGTGTGCAGTGTAGACGCTAGCTTGGGCGTAGACAGAGTTTGTGCAGCATAGACGCTGGCTTGGTCTTATGCTGAACAGCGTGTAGCGTAACGCGTGTGCTGAACAGCGTAAATAGGGTTTGTGCAGCATAAACGCTGGCTACGACGTAATGTAGCGTACAGTGACAGCGTATACGCTAGGAGGTTTTGGGGCAAATTCGGCATGAACGCGGCAGCGTAGACGCCGAGAACTCTGAGGCCATGTTTTAGGCAGAGGCCCTCCTTCTAGCGCTAAATTCTGTACTGCCTGAAATCGTCGGTCCCCGGCTGGAAGGAAAAACAGAGACCATGGGATCGCAGGACGAGAACAGATGACCCTACCTTCGCATAAGGGCGAGCTGGAATGCACGAAGGTAGAGTACCTTGAGTGGTCCACATGCAGATCAGACAAGGATTTCCCTGAGCATCACCGAAGTGTTTCACGCTGGGTTATGCGTAAACGGTGTAGCGGGCGTAAAACGGAGCATAAACAATGAAACAGATGCAGACAGAACGTAAGCGTAAACGGGCATAAACAGTGTCGGGCATAAATAGCGTAAACAGATGTAGACGTAGCGTGAGCGTAAACGGAATGTAAACTGTAACAATGACGCTGTAAGAAAACAGTTTTCGAGGTACTGGTCTCAACACAATTGTGTGTGTACACAAGGCGGACGAAAAGCCCCGGTGGGTGCTAGGCGGCTAGGCTGGGTTACGCTGTGGACGCGGCATAGACACTATCCACGGCTTATAGATATTGCAACGTAATTGTTCCTGGGTGTGCTCTGGTGAATTTTTTTGCCCCCCTTGAATTCACGGAAAACTGGCCTTTTTATAGGGGGGGTTTTACCGGAAAAATCGGGTTGGGAGACACGTGGCGTGTCAACCGGGTGCGTACAATTTAGAAATATNCGAACGAGGTGACTTTAGAAAGCTTTGGAGATCAAAAGTGCAGATTTTCACCAAGTGTCAACAGCGTATACACCCCAG
>MNCI01031384.1:0-12573 GCA_015680685.1 Gnetum montanum
TGGACTTGTTTTTATTCCTTGAAATTATCTATAATTTAAGACTCAGCAACTCTAAGCATATTTCTCTATTTTCTAGGTTTTAGATCATCATAACATGGGATAAATCAACAAAAACTTTTTCATAACAAAACTATCTCCAAATTCCCTACATGATCCAACAATCATTGTCACTATAAGCAAAACACAAGGACCATCATGCATATACATCTTGTAACTAATTGAATAAAAGTGGATGCTCTACTAAAGAAAAGAATGAACCCATAAAGTCCTTTGATCTACTTGTAGATTACGAGAAATCCTCCTTACAAAGCTTTAATACACATAACTTTAGTTGTAAACATCATTTCCCAATAACTATACATAGTCTAGAACCTACCCTAATGATACAAAATAATATTTGGTTAGATTTTGTAGATCATTTGATCATTTTTTTCTTGGGAAAGCTTGATGACATGGTGATCACCATTAGTGAGTGATCCTACCTAGTAAATTTTCTAGTAATCAAAGTTAGCAATAACTAAGAAGAATTTCCCATTACCATGGAAAGAGTATGTCTTAACACCATTAATGCTAAGCTAGGTACAATATACATTACCTTGAATATTTTCAAGAAAAATGAATATATCATGGTGGAGAAATAATGATTTCCATTCATCTTGTACAATGACACAAGATATGACTACATGTAGAAAGTATGTAGTGTCAAAAAAATGGATATCCCAACATACAACAAGCACTTAGAGGAGGTGTGGATGTCAAAGTACATGTACATGATAGCCACTAAGTAGGAAGATTCCTAGTGACTTATAGTAGAGGATAGCTGCAAACCTCAAATTTGCATGGAATAAGCAAAGAGGATTACCAGTTCCCATGTAGATAAGCTATATGAGATGGAATAAGGATACCATAAAATCACCTAGGCAGGTCACATATAAGAAGAAAACATCAACTAGGGAGACTTGTATATTCCTAAAGAATTAGTGTTATAACTAATAGAGATAAAAAAAATTACTAGGGTTATTAGGATATTTTTTCCTTAAAATTGGAAAATCAATAATCATCAATTTCTAATTGATAAAGGATCCTAATTAAAATTTGGTTAAGGTGGTTTATAAATGACCAATAATCTTTGTCTAGTCTTACAATGAGATCACATGCATAGATTTGCATATATGCTAACACTGCTTATACATAAATCATATAATGAAGCCCAAGCACAAACCATAGTATAGGCTGAATTGCAAATTAAAGGATGTAATCAAAAGAGTAATCAAGAAACTAGGATTTAATCATCCTATAGAAAGTAGTGAGTGGATTAGTCCACTTATTATTGTATAAAAGAAAGAATACAAGTGGTAGATTTGCATAGACACCATGCTATTGAACATGATAATGCTTAATGATCTCTTCTCATTATCATTTGTTGACCAAGTTCTAGATATAATTACAAGGTATAAATACTAAAGCTTTCTGTATGGTTATAAGAGAAATAACAAAATCCAAATTACATTTAAAGACTAGACCAATATAGCTTTAATAAGTTCTTAAGGGACATGTGGTTATAAGGAGATGTTCTTTTGTCTATGCAACACCCCTTCTACATTTTAGAGTCTATTCATTAACATATTTTAAAAGAAAAATGGGAATAGTATGAAATTCTTCATGGATGACTTATCGCCCTAAAGCTCTAATTTTAAATAATAAATTGATCATTTGGGATAGGTTGCCAAGAGATGCGTTGAAACTAATCTAAAGTTGAATCAATAAAATAGCTACCTAATGATCCAAGAAGACATTATTTCAAGTCATCAAATCTTAGAAAAAAGGCATTGAGATGGATCCATACAAAATCAAAGTAATCTAAAAAATTACATGGAGGCCTCAAACCATGAAAGATATGAAGTCCTTCCTTGGACACATAAACTTTTATAGGCATTTTATCAAGAATTTCTCCAAGATCACCTAGCCAAATGATTTAACTCACTAAGAAAGATGCATTGTCCACTTGAATGAAAGAATGCAAAAAGACTTTTAAGCTCTTCAAATAAGGACTCATAGAAACTCCTATTCTATGAGCACGAGATTGGTCCCCTATTTTTATATCATGACTAGTGCATCATATGAGCTATGAAAATTGTACTTACATAACTAAATGTTCAGAAACATACACTATGCAATCAAAAGTATCATAGATGTACAACTAAATTACACCACAATGAAAAAAGATCTCATGATAGTCGTATACACACTAAAGAATTTAGGCATTATGTAGTTGAATACCTTATATTTTTACACACTAATCATAGTTTGATTTGGTTTCTTATAAACAAACTAGTGATAAGCCTCGAATCATTTAATGATTAGCAATCTTATAATAATTCAACATTACAATGATTGATTAAAAGGAAACCAAGAATGTTATTGCAAATCATTTGTCTCAATTACACTAGGATGATAAGACTGATAAAGAGCCCTTATTTGATCAATTCTCATTTGAGCCTTTATTTACTGAGGCTACTATAGTTTCTCCATTAGTAACCACTTGATGAGAAATTGAATGATAATTTATATGTCTATTGTAAGCCTTGAATTCAGAAAATGTTCCACGTGACTTGTATTTGTAGTCCTAGTATGTTTAGTGGTAGTTTGTGTCTCTTGGGCTTGTTTCCTTTCCTTTTGAATCATACTTTTGGTTTTTGTATATGTCCCAAGATCCTTAGGACATTTTCAACCTCACTCAAATTTCTTAAGATCCTTTTGACATGTTGCTTTGTATTTTTGGTTTCATCCAAATTCAATGCTTAAAATTCTAGCAAGAAGGATGCACTAACTCCCCTATGGCAGTGCACCTCTTGTGTTAGCACATCCTCTACTTACCCAAGTTTGGAACAAAATTTTGAAAGTATGCTCTAATTGGCCAAGGCTATGTTGATAGACCTTTGTTGGCATCTAGGCATTAACAAACTTTCACTATTACATTGCAAGAACTTTAAATAATTAGAATGAGCTCTTGCACATAACTTTATGATCATTATCTTAGTTTTAACTTAGAGATTTTAGGATTTTGACATCTAGTTTTTATGATGAGCTTCTTCTCCTTTGGGTAATTTAATTTTCTTCTTTTTTTTATGTGTGTTTTGAGTTATTGCTTTTACAAGTGGAACCAGACCATGTCATACTACTACCTTGCTTACATAGCCTAGAACCATTTGGATAATGCAAAGTCTAGTGTTTATGTAGTGAATAAAGATTATAATATTTCCTTTATCTCATGACTTGGATACCTTAAAACATTAAAATATTAAAAATATTTATTTCATGTTCATTTCCTTTTTGTTATATTTAACTACAACGTTTCATCCTTATCAAAGAAGGTTGTAATTATACGACATGGTGTTGGGCCATCGAAGTTGTGACTAAAAGCCATTTATTGGTTTCACATATGGTTTTGTACCAATCCTTTCAAGGATCATGATGTGTATGTATTATTTATCATTTTGTTCTTATATTTATAAAATACATAAAAATTATAAATATTTTCCCACGTCCTCACCATGGCAACACAGGTTCTCATTATATTATATGTATTATAACCACTTTTATATTTCTTGAATGCAATGACATATATGAGTGTTCTTAGTAATCCACTTAACATTATTTTTGAAGCTTACAATTGGAGTGAACTATGTTCTGTATGATATAATCTCATTGGTTATGGCCTATAGGACCCCTATGATTAGTGCCATTACTAGGGAAGGCATTGGTAAATTGCCTTGAAATACTTATACCTTTACAATTTTTCTTCTTTTAATTATTAATTATGTAGGAAATAAAGAATTGAGGCAATCATCACTAAACTTAATAATAATCCTCAATTAGTCCAAATTACTTTTAAAAACATGATGAATACAACAACACCTCCTATTATGGTCAAATTAAGAAAAACTGGAACAATGGTGCAATGGATATGGATAATTTTGCAAAGAACCTAGGAAGTTGCACCTACCACCTTTGAAAAGACTTTATTTAATCAAGGATTCATTGAGAATTATGTAGACTATGAACTCATGTCATTCCAATAATTAGAGTATGTTGTTCATGAGAAGAAAGAGTTTCATGATATGATTGTAAAGCAAGAGTATGCGCACATATATTTTGAGAATCAAGCAGGACCTCCCCCTAGAGAGTCTCATTGCTACAATATGAATGGTTCTAGGGGAAGAAGGTTCAACCATCTTTTTTGATGGGGCTTGAGCTACACTTGTGGTGATTTAAATTGGTCCATCATTCCACCTTTGTCTTACCTTCATTTAAATGAAGGTATTAATGGCTTGAATAAGCCATTGTTTTTGTGGATCTACTAGGATCAAATTCATGAAGAAGTTTCTATCCCACTTCAAATTGAGAATAAAAAATAAAAATGATTGATATACTTGAAGTTCCCACATTCAATGAGTAATTAAATGATCATCAACATCTTCATGTTCAAACTTTTATCATTGCTTATGAGCTATAGGGGTTAATCAATGAGTGGCAAAAACATTGAATCTTTCCCCACTTACTCACTGATCATGCTAAAATATAGCAACAGGCTCTTCCACCCAATTCCATCTCTTCTTCGATAGACATGTTAAAATCCTTCAATATCATAGTTCAATCTTATGCCTAAGTTGCAAAAATTAGAAATAAGATAGTAATATGAAAGTAGAATACTAATGAATCATTGGATGTGGTTATGGAATGCTACAATTGCTATTTAATCAATGTCCAAATCATAGGTCTAGCAAACGTGACCAATTAATGCACCTCATAGAAGGAATAAGGTCATAAAAATATGAAATGATAGATATGTATGTCATGGAAAATCTCTACCATACATTAGTGGCTCAAAGTGTAGCTATGTTAGATGTCATGGCTAAATTATAAGGTATATAGCATAAGCATGTAAATGTAGAGAAAGTAAACGTAAATCCAAAATATCATAACAATGTAAATAATATTAAATGTAATATTTAACCTTCTGATGTTATTAAAGCCCTTGTTCAAGAAAGCATAAAAACTAAGAAGACTTTAACAAACCTTGTCGATGTTGTTAACAAGGTTTGGGATGTGTTAAATTAAAAGATAGTATCATGTACTACGGATTTAGAAAACAAAGTTATTGAAGCAGCTACAAAGTTAGTCATACCAAAAGGCAAGAATGGTCAAAGAAAAACAAAGGGTAAGAGGCCTTACCATGATCATGTTCTTTATTGTTATGGTCCATTTTTTGTGCCATAAATTTAACAAGGGATGGAACCTAGTCCTTGGATTTTGGCACCACGAAGTGTCCCCTCTACATAATAAAAATCTTTCTCATGTCATCCTTTTTTGTACCATTAAACTCAACAAGTTATGAACAAAATGCCTCATGCAATGTCCCATTAATATTGACCATATCCACCATAATTATATAAACAACCTTAGGTCCAATAATGTCCATCATGGCCCTTTGAACCACTATAGAAGGGAATTTTAAATTAGTCATGCTATGAACATATCTAGTTCCTTAATGTAGAGTACTATCCCTATTTTTTATCATCATATACTATTGGGTAGTACCATAATAATCATGTTCCTTCCATGGCAGAAAATTCATCACCTCATAGACAAAAGCATTTTTCTAAGAGAAAGAAGAACACAATGGTTAATGAGGATTCAGTCTCATCCCCTTCTTCACCGTTATCTTTAAAGACATGAAACCAAGAAGATTATATTTCTAAATGTCAAGCAAATGAAGTTTTCACCCCTTTAGATAAAGACAATTTATAGCATCCACCAGTAGAAGGAAGAAAATTTCATCTTTAAAATTCATCCAACAAGTTTAACACTTGGAATAATATGAATTATCTCAATCATCTCCTCAACCATTTGGTGATGTTGATCAAAAAAGAGGTTGTCAAGTGTTAACATTGAACTTAATCATGAGGGAAGAGACCTAAACATAATGAATTCAATGGTAGAGTATGATTTGTTCTTTTTTTTTCCTGTGTATATTTTTTGAAACAAATAATATATCATTCTCTAACTATCTTATTCTTTTAGTTTGGAATGATTTCTTGTGCATGTTTATGAGCATATATATCTATCAATTTTGGTTGATTATTTATTTAGTATGATTTTTGTGAATGTATATTTTTTATATTAATGTTTAATTGATTTTTATTTTCATATTCTTTTAAGTGTGTTTTGTGTAAATATAAAAATATAATTAATATGCTTTATGAATGCTCATCCAATAAGCCAATGCTTGATGGGTGAGTTATAGATGTGATCATGATGTGAGAGTGCTAAATAGGTCTAAAGTGAAGCCTTGATTGATGGAACACCAACTCAACAAAACTCATTCACCTACTCTTTCCTCATTCATCATGAGTAAACCATGCTCAAATTTAGTAGGGAGCCAAGACTCACACTATGAGTTGTTGAAGCTACTACTACTAGAAAGTTGGTAGGTGATGGATCCTTACCTTAGGGTGCGAGCTATGAAATCCAAAAATATTGTCTAGTCACTACAAAGAAAAGCATGTATCATCAATAGTATTGTAACCATTGTAATGGATCTAATCAGTGTGATTTAATCAAGGTGCACATGCTTGCAATACCTAATCACCTTGGTTAGAAGAGATTCATGATCTTATGAACCTATGCATGTCATGTGATGAGGGCTGAATTCTCATGATTGTATAAGTCAAAAACTCCAAGTGGTAATCTAGCACTTTAATGATTCTCATAGTTCTCACATACCATTCAATAAATGATGAAAACCCAGCTTCAATAACTTAAAATTAAAACTAAATCCTTCAAACTTGCACTTGCAATTGGAAATAAAAAACATCTTTTTATTCTTACTAGAAAAATTAAAGAGAAATATAAATGTTAGAAGAAAATGCCTATGATAGACAAGTGCTCAAGAATCCAATATAACACACTCACACTTACACAAAAATGGCTATGAAGCCTTACAAAAATGGATGTTTAATTAGAGTTCAATATCACTCTCTTCTCACTTCTCTTCCTCTTCATACAACAAACTCTCTCAACTCTTTAGACTCTCTTCCTTTTCAAATGAAAGACCTTGATTCCTATTTATAACTTTTTGGGATCATTTGATACTTGAATACAAAAATTTGTCCATTATTTCTCAATAAGAAGACGTCTTGGATGTAGACATGGTAGATGTCTTTGGTTCAAAGGAGAGATCTTCTATAGGTTATAGACGTCTTTCTTGAATTGTAGGCCAACATAGGATATTTCTAGCTTTCTCAAGAGATGTCTATCCATAGGATGAGACATCTTGTATAGTGTGGAGATGTCTTCCTGGGTAGTTATTCCAAAATTAAGACATCTTCTTGAGAGTCTAGATAAGCCAACTACAACTGCAATCATCTTCTTTTGTCTTATGAAATTTTCAAAATAGGAAAAATAATGAAAAAACATTATATACACATAAAACTACAAGGAACACATGATCACAATCTATTAAGGATGATGCATCGACTAAGTGATATCCTTAACATTTCTTCCATCCTTAAATTAAAAATTATTTTCAAGTTGGATGCACGCTTGAGATAACATTAAACCCCCAAAAATCTAAGTCTTTCCTATGAATCCAAATTGCATTTTTAGGTCCCTGATCATTCCAATGCATTTTTTACCTCGTGCTTCTAGGTTCTCTTGCTTACAACACAACTAGTTTCCTTAAAGGCTTGGATTACTTTTGATTTTTACGTGCATATTTGAGAATATTAAGGCTATTCCCCAAGTCAAATGTAAGCACTTTGCCATGGAAATGACTCAAATCTAAAACATTAAACACATAAGAAAATGAAAAATTATTAGGAACATCAAGCTTATAATCATTATCATTCACTTTGATCCTAATTTGAAATGGATTGATCTTCTTAGGCTTGAGCTTAGAGAAATTTATATTCTCTAGTCTCTCCTACCCAAATGGATCCATACATAATCATCACTATTGAATATCACTTTCTTCTTTTCCAATTTCTTGATAACAGTAACTTCGTTTGCCTTTTCTTCAAGTTTTGTCTTTACTTGTGATGAGTTGCGAGGTACCCCTACACTCAACCATATAAAATGAGCGTAGCATGTGTGATCTGGTCAAACTCCACAAACTAAATGCCTATACGCCCCATGGAACACTTGGGGTTAATCATTCACTGTCTTCCCATACTTGTAGTTGTCATGGTGTATGGTTAAGTAAGTCTGAGGTATATGATTTTTATAGCTTTTCTGTTTTTATGTCTTCTATGCTACGAGAGAAGCGTTGAGAAACTAACTAACTCTAACTAATGACTAAGTCTAAATTAACTAGCATCAACATGTGTTCCCACTTACCGTACATACCCTGAACCTATGCAACTGTGGCTACCAAACGCTAATCATTACTGGGATCACCACACGTAATGCACGTGCTCATAGTGGTCATACTGAGGTACTTAACTAGCCTAAGCATGATGAGCAGTCGATTCCTTAACTATTCGTACACATCCATAGATGCTTGTAATCAAGTCGTACTCATCCCGTGTTCTAGGAGTTTAGGGTGAGAGAGACTAATCGCGATGAGAAGCCAATTCCTTGATTAGCTGTACACATTTGTCAATGCTTGTAATCAAGTCGTACTCATGCCGCACTACTGCAGGTAATAAATAACAAGTAAGAAATAACAGGTAATAAACCTATTCCATGCACTGCAAGGTTTATCCACAAAGCTCATCTTTATTTCCGTACACAACTTGCATTTAGGTACAAAGCTGCTTGAATAAAGATCCGTTCACTTGGGGACTCCTACTGCAGCCACATGGAAAATATTCTATCTCTGGAGTGATCAATCTGCCAGAGTTTTCCTACTTCTAGCCTAGGATGATGAATAAGGAGAATGTCGCCTCTTATTTATAGATATGGCGGAGGACTGCGATATCGTGTACATGATATTGTAGGGGATGATGTGATGTCGTGTACATGATATCGCATGGGATGCGATATCCTGGCTCATGTGAATCGCGTCTCATCATACCCCCATGACTAAATGAAAACTTGTCCTCAAGTTCCTTACAATAATATCGGGAAGGTATGGAATTATTGAGGGGAATGGAACTAATGGGATGACATGTGAACAAATCATCATTACAAGACTTGACAAAACTAGTGTTCATGACAACAAGGGTAAACACCTTATTACAATGACATCAAGCCTTTGTTGGCAGCTGAGAAAGAGAGAGAGAAAAACGTGCTGCTACTACCAACGCCAAGATTGTGCCTTCATTGTCCATCCATAAGCACGCCATTGATCTTACTCCTTGCATAGCTGCTTCAGTGCTGCTCCATTCCAAGTGGGTCCTCTCGATCCAGTCTGTTATTGCATGGTCACCATCTACACACACAACACAGTCTTGTATTAGTAAGGGTAGATGAATCATCATGTAATTAATACCTTTCTATGGTGAAAGTCCATTGGCTAGGTTGTGGTATGGTTGATATGGATTGGAAGATATATTAATGATGACTACCGAAGGTGTAGGGGTTAGGAAGAAAATCAAAAAAATTCAAGGCTAGGAGAAAATCTATGAAATTAGGCCCATACCCCCATGACTAATTTCCAACCTCTGGTAGCATTAAAATGGAGAAAGAAAAGGAGTAAGAAGGATAGATAAGAAGGGATAACTATAGCATCGATGAAATGGATGTCAAGATGGTAATGAACAAAATAAAATTAATTGCAAAATGTTAGGGGAAAGAAGTTAATGGATGCTCCAAATAGGAATGTTAGTGGGTCCTCCCCAAAGTAGGCTCATGCCCTTAATGCCTTGACAAACACACATTCAAAGAGTCCGTAGGCTCTGGGAATGTCATTTGGAACAAGAGTTAAAGTCGTAACCACAAGAATTTACTGAAAAGAAAACAATGCATCAACCAAAATATATACACTAATGATACAATCGGTAATGAGGTGAACAATGGAAAGAAGGATGAAGAGAAAGGAATGGAATGGAAACCCAAGAACAAGGTGGTGTACAGCCCCTTGTATGTTGCATGATTAATGTGACTTAGCAATTCTCATTCTAACTCCAGCCTCAAAACAACCACATCCAGTGACTTCGCATCAATGCATTCAGCCAAACCATCCACTTAGATAACAAGGATGCATCTCCAAAGAGCCACCACCATTCCGACGAAACAAATGAGAGAATGGGAAGCGAGCAGGGCCTTAGTTAGAGGGAACACTTTTGGTTCCATAACTAGTGCTTGTAGCCCAAGTTTTATTTCGTCTAAGGGGTGTGCTTTGAATTCTCACTTCTCTTCTTCTTCTTTTCTTTTTTTTTTGTTTTGTGTTTTTATGCGTGAGAACCAAACCATGCGAAGACTTTTTATTTTTATTGTCTCAGCTTCCGATAGTTGGGTAACATCGGAACAACAAGAAAACTCAAGAAGAAAAACATCCAAGCACCCAAGAGAATGGTCAACACAAAAGCATCAAGTTCCCTTGAAGTCACACCGTTTTCAATCCTTGAGTCCTTCCTTAGTTTGAGAAATACCTAGTCACCGATTCGTTTAAGTTCTTATTAGAAGGAGACTGTACATTTCCAAGTTGAGAGAGACCATAGAAACTAGTGGATGGATGGATGAAGTGGTCTCATTGCCTGCCATATCAAAAGAAACATACCTTAGTATCAAAATTGTGACTTAAAGGTAAAAACCAAACATTAGCAATCAATATGAAAATAGTTCATACCATCATTCCGAACACTTATTGGGTGACAAACTTACAGGGGGAACATAGACACACACACACATACACAAAATGAAAAATTATAATGATGTTGTAAAATAAAAAACAAGAAAAGTTAAAGAAAGTTGTCAAACAAAAACGTGTAAAACAAAAATGTGTAAAACAAAAACGTGCAAAACAAAAATGTTGTAAAACAAAAAATAAAAAGGACTGAGGGCCCCATTAGCATAGGTGGCCATCTCCCCCATGACTGAGTTGTAAGGGAGAGATTCAAAATAATGAACGTCTGTTTGAATTTCATAAAAGTGTCCAACTTCTCCCAATTGATGATCTTAGATTGAGGGATGGAAGTTGGCGACACTCATATTCCAATGTGTCTATGCCTTCGTTGTTGGCATGGGTTTCCTTAGTTCGTTCAATGCATATTTGTTTGCTCCTTCAAGTAGCTGTCAACCATGGGGTGTCTACTACTTGTGTGGTTGCTACATACAAGCATCTTTGTTGCAAAGTTTCAAGGGCACACCTATTACATGGAGGCATTTCCTCCATGTCATCACCCGATGAATCACTGTATGTGATGCATGAAACTTTCCTCTTCTCAATCCCTCCACAAATGTTTATCTTAGAGATTTCCAAGGAAAGATCGCGGATCCTAAGGCATGCGTCTACTATACTTAGCCATGCCCTTCCCATTATAATTGGGAAGTCCCCTTCGTTGTTGTTCACTTCAATCACTAGGAAATCAGCTGGGTAAGACCAACCATACATAGTGGTAATGATGTCCTTCACCAATCCCAAGGGAATGGTGATGGACTGGTCTGCCAACTCTAGTTGAATGTTGCTCTTCTTAAGTTGGGGCAGGTTCCAGGCATGATACATCTTTCGTGAAATTAAGTTGACTCCAAAACCTGAGTCAAGAAAAGCCCTATGTGGTTCATTTCTGATAACTTGAAGGTAGATTAAGGGACTCCCAGGGTCAGTTAGTTTCCTAGGAAGGTGGCCTACCTTGATCCAGTTGGTTACGGTATGTGTTAACATAACCATATGCGTTAAGCTCTGATTTTGGATGGAAGGGTGTTCCGAAGTGTTAGATGGTGGAGGAGTGTACATGGGCTCAACCACTTGTTGTTGCGAGAGTTTGTCTGGGCTTTTGGTTCTGAAGTAAGGCCTTCTCTTTTTACAGTTATTAGAACCAACAGCAGGTTCAATATTTACAGCTCTCGCAGCATGATGTTGTTGCGGTTAAGCAGGAAGTTCCCCTTGCATTGTTGGAGTAGGAGGTGTTGTGGGAACTACAAGTGGAAGAGGTGCGAATGGATTTGGAGGATGGGATGAGTGTGAGATGTCTCCCGAAGGAGAAGGAGTCCTCCTAAACTACTCTCGAACTTGGTAGTGATGGTTGGGGGTTGTGTGACTCATAGAGTCACCTAGAGAAACCAGCTGCTGCACATAATAACCATAAGGATCAGGCTGCCAGTAAGGGTACTTTTGTGTTGGCGGTGGCATCCCCCATGACTGTGGGTATTGTCACTGCTAATGCTGTCCGATGGGCTGTGGTGGAGTTCCACTTGGATAATAACGTTAGTGGTTGGTGGAACTACCTTGGGTCACCTTGTGGATAAGGTAACCTGCAAGGTGTTTACCGTTGGTTGAATCTTGGATTAAGCGCATACATCCCAGACTCCTGTAGATGTGAGATGATGGGGCAACATCCCTTAGGATGGTCATAGTGGCAGATCTCACATCCATTATCATCATCTATGTCAGAGTCCACAGCCTCATCG
>MNCI01031397.1:0-17386 GCA_015680685.1 Gnetum montanum
AACTATGTAAGTATGGCTCCTAAAGCATAGTTGGATGTGTCAGTCCTGATATGGAATGGTTTGGACCAGTCAGGAGCTTGTAGAATGGGTGTTTCTACTAGCTTTTATTTTAGAGTTTGGAAAGCTAATTTGCATTCTTTGGTCCACTCGAAAGGTACGTCCTTTTTCGTTAATTCCACCAATGGTTTGGCAACCTTTGAAAAGTTCTTAATAAATCTCCTATAGTAGCTAGTATTGCAAGGAATGATTAAATATCTTTGATAGTTTCCAGTTGACAGGTAATTCCTTGGATAANGCAAGGAATGATCAAATATCTTTGATAGTTTCCAGTTGACAGGTAATTCCTTGGATAATTTTGATTTTCTTTGGGTCTACCTCTATCCCTGTGTGTGAGATTTTATGTCCTAGTGCTACACCTTCTTGGACCATCAAATGGCTTTTCTACCAATTGAGCCTCAAAGTGGTTTCTACACTTCTTTTTAACACTTGCTTCAATCGGTCCAAGTCTTGATCAAAGTTTGCTCCATAAGTGGAGAAGTCATCCATAAAGACCTCCACACCATTCCCTATCTACTATTGGAATATGCTTAGAACTAGTCGTTGAAATGTTGCAAGGGCATTGCACAAGCCAAACGACATATGTTTGTATGCAAACTTTCCCCAAGGACTGGTGAACGTAGTCTTGGCTTGGTCTTCTGGGGCTATTTGTATTTGGTTATATCCACTATATCCATGTAGAAAACTGTAATAATGATGCCCTAAGATGGTGTCTAAGACTTGGTTAACAAATGGCAATGGAAAGTAATCTTTGAATGTTGCCATATTTAGTAGCCTAAAATCTATGCACACCCTTCATCTACCTCACTTTTTAGGCATAATAACTAAGGGGCTAACCCATTCACTATCAGCAATGGGGTATATGGACCTAGCCTTGAGAAGTTGTTCGATTTCTTCCTTAACTACTTGCCTTAGCTTAGGGTTCAATCACCTCTATGATTGTCTTCGAGGATTTATGGAGGGGTTAGTGTAAATTCTATGTTGGCATATCCTAGAATCTATTCTAGTTAATTTGGGATATGACCAAGTGAAGGCTTCCAACCATTTATTTATTACCTTCAGTAGTTCTTCTTTCTGTTGAGGAGCAAGCTTAGCATTGATAATTACTGGTTTTCCATTTTTAAGGAATGTGTATTTCATATTGGTGGGTAATGATTTTAGCTCAAGGGGCTCCTACTTAAAATTCTCAGGGATTTCTAACTTCCCCCAGTTGATATTTTCAAGGTTAAGACTTAGAAGTTGGTGGTGGACTTGCTCTAATGCGTCAATGCTATCAATGTAAGCACAAGTCAAACCCTCAGTTGGTTCCATGCATATGAGTGAACTGCTTTCTTGATTAGTTGTCAACCACTGGGTGTCTTCCTGTAGTGTGGCTGCTACATACAGGCATCTTTGTATGTTAATCACTTGTGCACACTGATTGCATGCAGGAAATGCTAAACTTTGCACAACCATGACCTCTGCATGCAATTATACCCTATGCCACTGTATGAGATGCATGGAAATTTCTTCTTCTCGATCTTTCCAAATGTATTTTCTTTTGATATTTCCAAGGAAAGATCGCGGATTCTTAGGCATGCATCAATGGTGCTTAGCCATGCTCTTCCCATTATGATTGGGAAGTCTCCCTTACCGTTGTTTACTTGAATCACTAGGAATTCAACTGGGTACAACCATCCACAAATAGTGGTAATAATGTCTTCCACCAGTCCTAATGGGACAATGATGGACTGGTTGACCAAATCTAGACAGATGTTGCTCTTTTTCAATGGAGGTAGGTTCCAGGCCTTGTACATTTCTTGAGAAATAAAGTTGACACTAGAACTTAAATCCAAAAGAGCCTTGCACGATGCATTTCTAGCAATTTGTAAGTATATTAGAGAACTTCTAGGATTAGAGAATTTCCTAGGAAGGTGGCCAACTTTGATCCAATTGGTGACGGCATGTGTTAGCATGACCGTATGCGTTGAGTGTGGTGATTAGGTTGAAACGGGCTCCGAAGTTTTGATTGATACTGAGGCATCTAAGAAATCAGCCGCTTTTGATTGCAAGGGATTGGTTGGACTATTGGTTCTAAAGAAAGGTCTTTTCTTCATGTGGTTGTTGGAACCAACAGTAGGTTGAGACTTAACAGCCCTCGTGGTGTTACGTTGCTACGGCTGGATAGGGATTTCACATTGCATCATGGGAGCAGGTGGTAGTGGAGCTATTGGTGGAAGAGATGCAGCTGGATGAGAAGGATGATATGCTTGCAGAATATTGCCTCTAGAAGAGGAAGTCTCATAATACTCGTGGCCTTGGTAGTGAGGTTGAGAAGTGATGTGACCAATAGAGTCACGTGGAAAGATTGACTGCTACACATAATATCCATATGGGTCAAGTTGCTGGTAAGGATACTGTTTCCTTGGTGGTGGCATTCCCCATGATTGTGGGTGTTGCCACTGTTGATATTGCTAAATCGGTTGTGGTGGAGTTCCACTGGGATAATATGTTAAGGGTTGGTGGAACTGCCTTGGGTTACCTTGAGGATAAGGTAACCTTTGGGGTGTTTTCCTTTTATTTAATCATAGGTTGAGTGCATATACCCCAGATTCCTATAGATGTGAGATTATAGGGTAACATCCCTTAAGATGGTCATATTAACATATCTCACATCCACTATCATTGTCTGTTTCTGAATCCATAACCTCTTTAATGATGGCAACTTTTCCCTTACCCTTACTACGTGCATGTTCAACCTCTTTATTTTTTCTTTTCTCACTACCTTGCTTTCCACACTCCTTTACTATTTTAAGAATAGTTGAAATCTATTGTCTAGGGAATCCCACATTTGGTCTACCTTTGCCAAAACTTCTAATGTTATCTTTTGGATAGAAAAATTTTTCCTATTCATCATCTCTTTGAGTGCTAACTCTTCTTCATCCTCACAAAATTTTACTTCCCTCTTCCGAAGGGAAGGATCTCGGTTATACTCTTCCGCACTTTCTCTCTTCCGTAGCTCACCTTCTTCCTTAGCAACTTGCTCCAATAGTCTATGAATTTGATGGGACCTAAGCTCGGATAGTCTTCCTTGGACATAAGTCCCAAGGGTTCTTCTCGTTTTATGCCTAAGCCCATCCACGAGATGGTGCAGTTGATCCCTTTGCAAATAACCATGGCTAGGACAACGATGTAACAGTGCATAGTATTGGCCCATGGTAGCATCCAAGGGTTCATGTCCTCCTTGTTTCCAACCTTGGATTTGCTTTCACAAGCTAGACACTCGAGAGTATGTTTGGTACTTGTCATTAAATAGTTCTAACATGGTACTCCACCTACGAATGGATTCCAGTTCTAAAGACCAGTACCAGCTTTCCACTTCTTTAACTAGTGTCTGTGGGAACAACTTAAGTTTTTGTCATTTGTTCTCTATGTTTTGTAAGGCACACGCATCATGGAATGCTTGTAAGTGATTCTAAGGATCAACGTTGTATCCCCCTTCAAATTATGGGATGTTTTTCATATCTAATCTCTTGAACCTACTATCTTTCTGATGCCTTGTTGGAATTCTAACAACCTTAGTTATGTCCAACATACTTCGAGTAGCGAGGAGGGGTTGATCGTGATCATCTCGTCCATGGTGTCTATGATGCCTACGTTGTTCCCTACTCTCCCTTCTTTTATGTCGTGATTCTCTAGAGTGCCCTCGTCCCCTTTCCTAGCTGTTTCATTTATGACTTCCACTTTGCCTACCTTTTTCCCCATGGTCTTTTTCTTTATGACCATTTATTGAAGGAGAGGGTGAAGAAGATGATAAAGGTGAAGAAGAAGGAGAACTGTCACCATGACGGTGTCTGCTACCTTCTCTTCTGTGGTCTCGACCTCAATTGCGATTGCAATCAGAATGTCCACCTTTATCATGAGTTCATGTTCCTTTTTCGGATCCTTTGTGCCCAAGGGTATTAGAACCTGGGTTATGAATAGTGAAATGAAGGTTCTGATACACAACTCCTTGGCCAAAGTTAAGGGGGGGAACATCATTGTGTGGGCGACTTCCTGAGGTAGGTTCACTACCCTCATTTTCGGTTAAGACGTGTGGAACATCTTGGGACCACTTACCCTTCAAAGACTTATGATGTCTCTCTTGTTGCAAGTCCTTTTGACATTGTGCCTCTATGGGATAGTATTCTCTTGAGTCATGGTCTTCCACAATGTATTCTATGTGTAAGTGTGGCATGCCAATTCGTGTGAGAGCATGAAGAAGCATGCTTAGGACTGAATGATTGGGAGGTAACACTATGTTACCTTCTAATTCTCGCCAACACAATTGTTCATCTTGATGGAGGATAAAGGTGAAGTATGGTATATGCTCATTGAGATGAATGTATACCACTCAAACTGGCTGAGGGACTGGTGGATCAACGTCATGTGTATTACGTCGTCGACTGTTTTCTATTTCAAACCTAGGTGGTGAGGCACTTTTGTACGAAGAAGGAGACATACTTGTTTGTTCAGTGTGCAATGTATTCTTGTTTATTATTTTCTAAACCAACCCTAAGGGTTTGTTCCAATGATATGAATGATTTCCTAAGTTCTAATTAGCACACAAACAACTAAGTCCCTAACAATAGTGCCAATGATGTGTGGCGAGGTACCCCTACGCTCAACCATATGAATACAAGCGTTTCACGCACGATCCGGTTGAATTCCAAGGACTAAGTGCTTATGTGCCCTTGTGGAACAAGGACGGGTTGGTTGATCGTTGTCTTCCCAAGCTTACCTATATGTCATGATTGTATGGTCAAGTGAGCTTGAGGCATATGATTTTTATAGCTTTAATGTTTTTATGTCCTACGCTAGTAGGGAAGGAGAGAGGTAACTAAGTGACTAATTTAACTTAACTACTCATTAACTAAGTTCTAACTAATCCTAACACTAGCATCTATTCCCACTTGCCATACACATCCTAAACAAGTGCAACACTGCTGGGATTACCAAACGCTAATCATTACTGGGTTACCAAGCGTTACACGCATGCTCAAAGTGGTCGTGCTTGTGTAATTTAACGATTTGCTTAATTGATAAAAATGAATTGTTGTGCTAATAACAAAAATGTAAAGTGCATAAAATAAAATAAGATAAAATAAATGCATAAGAAAATAAAATAAAAGAAATGCGTAAGAAAACAAATCTCAAGTGCTGCAAGGATGAATCAAAGAGCTCGTCTTTATTGCCGTACACAAGGTGTGCTCAGGTAGACGATGCTCAAATAAAGATCCATCCACACTTAGACCTCTTGCTACGGGCACTTGGAAAATACTCTAACTTTCAAACAAACTACAAGAGTTTTGCTACTTGACTGCTAAAAGACTTCTTTCCCCAATTGTGCACCTGGGCACTGTATTTATAGGCTTGGGAGCAACTATTCTAATAATTAGAGTAACTGCTCTAATAATTAGAATAACTACTAAAGAAATCACTAGAGTAATCACTCTAATAATTAGAATAACTGCTAAAGAAACCACTAGAGTAACCACTCTAATAATTAGAATAACTACTAGAGTAACCACTCTCATCATTGTCCTAATAAAATGAACCAAAAAAAAGAACTTAGAGAAGAACATCTTGCACTCTGACTATACACCAAAAGAAGATGTTAAACAAGGAGACACAAGAACTAAAATAGAAAATCAACAAGAGAACATGTCTGGACCCCCTAAAGAGAAAACACCTTCTAGTCGAGCTAAAGATATGTCTCTAAATGATCAAACTATGATTATCATCAATGTTAAATGTGCTACCAAGCAAAAAATTAAATCATTAAAGATGAAAAATGGAAAACTTATGGTGTATAACCAAGGGAATGTGCAGTCCATTTTTTGAATACTCGCCCATGAGTTAAGTCATGGGGAGATGCCCCATCTTGAATCAAGAACTACTAAGTGCATTTTCCCTTTTTTTTTTTTACAATTTGTTATCATTTTCCTATTTCTTTAAAAATTTTCTAATTCTTAATATGTTTTCTATTTCTTCTTATTTTTCTTTTCTTTATAATTTTCTCTTTTCTTGAGTCATTTCCTTTATGTTTTATGAATGTCTACTATGTTTTTGTTAATAATATTATCAGTCATGATGTAGAATTCAACACCATGTGTTGCGTTTTTGTTCTACGCTATCAAGATGATTGGGTAAATAATTGTGTAATGCAATGAGACCACATCATTCATCCCTTCAATTTTTCTAAATAAGAGGTATTTATCATGAAAACAATATGGTTCTTCCCACACAAAACTAAAAATTAACTAATGGTTATTGTGCCTTGAAGAAAGGGGAAAAGACCAAGTGGGAAAATAAAAGGATATGACCTCAAGGAGATTTGTTGGGTTCTCTTCTTAACTTCCTTGTTGTGGTCTATGACTCCTCATGGAACGTATCATCACTTTGAATTGTCAACTAATAAATAAGAAGCATGTCTTTGCATGGTGTGGTTCCCATGAAAAAAAAGAAGAGANGTCTGATAGCATAGAAGATAAACCTGAAAATACCAAAAAAATCACATACCTCAGACTTGCTTAACCATACACCGTGACACTTACAAGCAAGCCTGGGAAGACAACGAACGATTAACCCCAAGTGTTTCTTGTGGTGTTAAGGCATTTAGTCTGCGGAGTTCGACCGGATTGCGCGTGCACGCTCATATTCATATGGTTGAGTGTAGGGGTACCTCGCCACTCATCAGGAGTGATGTTCATTCTCTGCAATTGTTGTGGACTCATGATGGTAGGTAGGAAGGAACACATTAATGCGAGGCAATTGTTAATAGCATGGAATTGGTTTGAAACTTCGATAGATAGGTATGATTGCCAATTTAATGACAACACAAGAACCTATTGCAGACATGGTTTAAGTACCTTACATCCCAATCTCTACAATCCCTTCTCATCCCATTATTCACCTCACTGCTGTATGGAATTATGGGTCTAATGATTTTGTATAGTATAGTGCAGGATCCTAACAAAAGCAATTGTGTGTTGTTTGAAACAAAGGCATGATCTACATTTATTTTCTAAGGTATCCATAGACATCTATAGAAGTGGTTATGCAAGGGCATTATGGTAGGAGCTAGCTTTGGGGAGGACCTAATTTCATAACTTTTGTTGATCATGGCTTTGAACCAAACCTCACATCTTCAAGAACATCACTGACAGCTTCTTTGAATTTATGCATGATTTTGCAATCAACTTCTCATCAATTCAAGTTATCTTTAATGTTTTTATATTGAAATTTCCTCTAAATTCAAAATTTCTTAGCCATCTTTTGAACTAGACCTTTGGTTCTAAATGTTTGAAAACCTATGCGCTTCGAGAGTTAAGCTCATTCATCATGGGGGTTAAGGATGTAATATTTGAAATTTTTAAAATTTTTCTAACATCCTATTTTCAAACATTATGGTAACTAATAGTAATAATAATCAAAATAACGTGAACAACTTGATGATTTTAGTTACCTCATAGTCTCAAGAATAGTACTTTGTCATCACCTTATGCATAAATTCTAAATTTGTTTTTGCATTTTAAGCTAATTGAAGGATCCAAAAAGGGTTAATTATTAAGGAAAATTTACTAAAACTAATATTGATCCTTTGGTGATTGTAAGTGATGCTAAAAGAAAAGCCTAAGATTGAAGGTCTTTTGCAAGGCAAGGTAAAGAGGCCAAGAGAAGAATAGAGGAGGATATGCCCATGGACAAATAGTGGCACATACAAGAATTAAAGTTCAAACATCATATGTTTGCTGGATTCATGGGATGATGAGAAGAAATTTTAGTCTATCCTTCAAGAATGTTCTATATAAAAGGAGAAGCATCAACATAATAATCAAGATTGGAAAGACTGCCATTGCTAGGGAAAACCAGAAGATTCATCTTCGGTGGATTTTCTGAAGACCTCTACAATTTTGTAAACTTTAATGTCTCTTTAGTCTTTTTGTCATTTTGTAATACATCCACTCGAATAAAATTTTGTAATGCGACACTCCAATTTTGTAATGGTAGCCAATCTAGTCTTGATCACCCCATAATTTCTATAATGAAACTTTGTCTAGTTATATATAGCTAAAGGTTGAGTTTTTAGTCAATCATGGAGGTATGATGAGACATGATATGTCGGGCAACTTCATCAATGCATACATCGACACATATGTGTAGATGAAAATGCATTGATGCATTAAAGGGAAATGCATCCTCATTGACACATCTCCATTGATGCACCTAAATGTGTTAATGCATCTCCATCGACACCATGCCTATATTTGCTTATAAATTTGCAAGCACCCACAGCCTAGTTGGCACCATTATGTCAGTAGTGTAGCTAGACTCTTGCAATTTTATTCTTTAATTCTAGAGAATAGTCAATGAGTGCTCGCGATGTGGATTTGAGTCAATTGCATGAAGCCTTATTCAAGTGGCATTATACTTGGATTGAGATTGATTCATATTCATTGCAACACTTTAACTTAGAATAGATTCATTTTCAATGCAATTTATTTTAAATGTAATTAGTTAATATTTACATTTCCATGCATGTTAATCAATTGATGGAATGAGCGTGACCAATTTCGAGCATAAACACGTATTCACTTGATAATCCCAGTAATGGGTACATGAATTCAAGACATATACAACAAGCTGGGAACAAACACTCATCATTCTTAGGCTAGCTTAAAATTTATCTTCTTGTTATTAATTAGATTAAATAATTAATTTCTAAGTTATTGTTAAGGTTAGTTTAAGGCTTCAACAACATCATAATCATGTCTCCTTTTGGAGTAAACCATACATTATAAAGCCACCACTAGTCAAAGTGAGAAGACAGTGACCTTTAATCAATGCTTAACAATTTAGATACCACAGTAGTTCCATCCACAAATTTTGACCGGATTGCATGTGAATGCTTGTGATTCACATGGTTGGGCGTAGGAGGTACCCACTACTCATCAATATTTGATTTTCAAGTTGAAAGATATGGGTTCAAGCCTAGGCGTAGTCACTAAAAAAAGATTAGGCATTCAATCATTCATTGCTTCGGTAGAATGAGCATTAAGCCTTTGAGGGATGACTCTTAGGACCATACATTGTCTATATAACCTACAAGTGTAATCTTGCCTAAACTAGATTACCTATATATTTATTATAAATATATCTATACTTTGGCTAAGAAAATCATATCTATTTATGAAAAATCAAATCTTCCATCAAATCTTCCTATGATCGAAAAACTTCCCTTCACCTCCTATTTTCTATTATGATCGATTTATATTATTTATTGTGATTATAAATCTCTTCCTTATTTTTATTATTGGGATTAATTTTGGGTAATGCTAAGATTTTAATGTTAGTTGTTAAAAAATCCAAAGTTAGTGGTTAGTTAAATAAACAAAGGAGAAAGAAACTAGAAGAGTTTATTGGTCAAAGTTCAAATTAAACAAATGATAAAATAGATCGATAAAATGTGGATCTAAGTGAGATAATTGTAGGAAAACATTGTTGTGGCATTATGTATAAGTTTTCATGACAAGCCAATGAAAAACATGCCTTGTCATTGTCTTGGACATGGACATGGACAAGGACTCCCAGGACAATGACCAGGGCTTCCATGTTTGAAATTCAGCTTTGGTCATTCATTTTTGCATGACATTTGCTTTTAACATATTGCTCTAATTTTCTTATGGGTGTTCATCAATCTCTATGTATGCCTTCAATTATAACCTATACTATTTATTATAACTTGGGTAACTCTCCCTGGATGTTATGATTAAATAGATTATTTACCTTGACAACAACCAAAAACAAAAAGAAAAAAGAAAAAACAGTTGAGCTATTTATCTTCTTATTAATGAAGTATGCCAATATCAACTTGGAATACTAAGCATTATCATCAACCTTCCACTACTTATATGCCAAAAAGTTATAATTTTTTACCATGTTTTATCTCATATTCGTTTTCGTGCCTTTGTCTTGGGGTCATGTTAAAAGGTCAATTCCAACAGAGTCCCCATTATATATAGCAATGCACCTTTGGTTTCAAATGAATATGTTTTTACACAGAATTACTAAATTCCGACCAACAATAAAACTTGTGTGGTCGGTGCAGAATTGGTTGTGTAGCAACTGCAGTCAGCCAGGTTGCATAAATATCTTTTCCAAATATCGAAAACTGTTGTTTCCGTCTTTTTGTTGAAACCAAACCAGTTTTGAAATCTTAAACACTGCAGCCCTTACTATATAAATAAAATCTGATTGCATTTGTCATTCTGCATTCATCCACTCCGCAGAAGAACTTTTATCAATTTGTTTTTATCAATTTGTTTTGGAGTGGTGTAGCCTTGACCAGCCATGATCTTACTGAGCAGATGATGAAATTGAAGAGATGAAAGTAATGATAATGTTTATTGTCCACATGGCCTACGTTTTTGCAGTAACCTCTATGTTTTATCTTCTTATGGTCCGATCAGACACGTTTTGGGTTAGATATTTAGATGGTCGCCTTTGTCCAAGGCGCCAGATTAAGGCCCTGGTCTGAAAAGGCGCGCGTTCCAATCGCACTCTCAACAATTATTTTAATTTTTTTTGTTTGACTTCAATTCACGTTTTCCTAAAGGTTTTTTATTTTAATTTTTTTTGGCTGGAATCCTCTTTCCTTTTCTTTGCTTTAAATTTTTCTATTTTCAATTCACGTTTTCCTAATTTTTTCTGTTGGAATCATTCACGTTTTCTTAAATTTTTTTTATTTTAATTTTTTTGGGCCATAAATCCTCTTTTCCTTTTCTTGCTTGTATTATTCTTAAATTTGTTTTATTTTAATATTTTTGGGCTGAAATCCTTTTTTCCTTTTCTTTGCTTTTATTATTCTAAGATCCTTGGCTTCTATTCAAGTCTTTCTAAATTTTTTTTGGCTGAAATCCCTTTTTCCCTTTTCTTTGCTTTTATCATTCTAAGAACCCATTCTTGCTTATTTGGCTTCTCCACCACGTTTTTCTAATTTTTTTATTTTATTTTATTTTTAGGTTGGAATCCCTTTTTTAAATTTCCTAAAAGCTCATCTCCCTTTTTCCTCATGACCCACTTCTCTTTTACGTGGCTTCCTATTTTCCTATAATTCCATCTCTTTTCCTTTCCCTTGCTTCTATCTCTATAAAACCCCACCTCTTTCTGTTTGACTCCTATTTTTTAAAATGTAAGACATTAATTAGAAATATGACTTGACACAAAACCTCTAAGATATGCAGCTAACATGATACTTTCGTAGAACTTAAATAAAACATAAAGATGCCTCAAGTGTAACACGAAGTGGTAATCTCTTACGGACAAATCCATGTTAGACAATGAGCTAATCACTTGAGGTGTTCGATCATTGCCTACAAATCTTATTTTCCTTTTTTTTTCTTTTTTTGCCATAGGTGGCTTAAGTGGTTAGCTTCTATCTTGTCAAGCAAAGGGTTTCCAATTCAAGTCATTCTTGAGACAACATTGTATTCCTCTATAATTCTTCTAATGTATCTTGTTGGCTATATGTCTTAGGGTATACTTATAGTCATTTTTTTGGGTTCCAACACATGAAAACTAACTAACTATGTTGATTAGAGGAATTAACCTAATTTTTTCTAGGTTTGTTTGGCAAGAATAAAGCCTACCTGATGAAGTGTTCAGTTGATATGTCGACTAGGCCGTGTTAACGGAGCCTCATTGACACGCCCACGGTGACGCAACCTCGTTGATGTATCCGTCCATGCGTTAACGCAACCCTGTTAACATAGAGTCTGTCTCTCACTATAAATATGCATGCACCTGTAGCATTTATGGCATCTTTTTGAGTTAATTGTAGTGAAGTTCTTGCAGTTTGTTTTCATACAAGTTAGAATATTTTCCAAGTGCCCGTAGCAGGAGTGAGAAGGGTGTACGACTCTTTATTCAAGTGCTAATGTAATTGAGCCCATTGGCGTGAGCAGTAATAAAGATGAGCTTTTTGAACATTCCTTGCAGCATTTGGATTTAATTACTTAAGCATTAAAACACTTTAATATTTTGACGTTTTAAGCATTCCAAAGTCGTTTATTATTATTGCTTTGTGGTTACAGCCCTTTTCATAGTTTATAAGAACCATCGGCACGACCATCTCAAACATATACCTGACACTTGGCAACCCAGTGACGCTTAACGTCTGGTAACCCAGTAGTGGTTAGGGTATGCTTAGGGTGTGCATGAAAGATGGGATCAGTTGCTTATGCTAGGAAGAGTTAAGTGATAGGGTAGAACAGTCACAAAATTATACAACTTTCCATTTCCTACACTAGAAGAATCAGACCTTAAAAGATAAAAAAGAAAACTAATAAAAATCATTTGCCTCAATCTCACTCAACCATCGCTTTAGAATCACAAGTGAGGTTGGGAAGACAACGACTGTTCTAGCTAAGGTTTTGCTAGCTAGAATTCTATGTAAGTAAGTGCTTGCAGTCTGCGGAATTTGACCAAGTCACGCATGCATGCTTGTGATTTGTATGGTTGGGTGTAGGGGTACCTCACCACTCATCATTGGCACCATTGCTGGGGACTGTTAGTCTTACATGCGCTATCTAGTCTTACCAAGATCATCATTCACTTCGTTGGAACGGACCCAATATATTAAATCTACGCATGCTAGGTGATTTAAGAGTAAGGCACATCAATCTATTTGTTATCTAACATCAAGAATGTCTTCTTCTCACAGGTAAGATAGATCCTACCCACCAGTGCCGTAGGAATGTCGGGTGGTATACGCACATCCAGATGAGTATATACCCAACTTCACCTTTATCCTGCATCAAGATGAGCACATGCAGTGGTGGGACATGGAGGGTAATATCATATTGCCCCCTGATCGATCAGTTCATGGAATGTTGCTCCAAACTCTTGCCAAACTAGGCATTCAGGACCACGGTGTGGAGTACGTAATGGAGGATCATGATTATCAGGACTATCGCCCAACTAAAGTACAACGTGCATGGGACTAGCACTAGGTGGAATGCCATGAGTACATAAAGGGAAAATAGTTCAGTAACCCTTTGTTCCTGTAGGGCCCGCATGACGATGAGGAACCTATTTCTCACGATTCCCATTTGCCCAAACCTCCTCCACTACATCAGATCATCCAATCTGTCATACAAAGTAAATAATCAAGTGACTGGGAGTCCCTAGGTGGTGGAGGATCTCACAAAAAAGATCACGACAAAGAGAAGGAGGAACGTGAAAATATAGGCCATCACCTGAGCAGAGGAGGGGACTGACACCGTGATGGTGGTAGTTATCCTCCCTCTTCTCCATCTTCTTGTTCCACCTTATCTTCACCAAGTTCTGACTCCAATCGCCACCATCGCAAGAAGGATCAAGGTGATGATGATCGGAAAGATCGACAGGACCGCAAGGATAGATGGGAACAATGTAAGGAAAAGCATGACCAATCATGTGATCTAACTGTCAAGAAAGGAGAGGTAGCAAAAACCATCATGGATGTCATGGCCATTAGCAGGACTATGACTCGGATGAACCACTACTTGCTACTCAGAGCATGCTTAATATAGCTGAGGTGATTCAAATACCCACTAGGCACTTAAAAGACAACTGGATCAAGCACCTTGACATGAACAACATCCACAAATTTGAAGAGGGATATAGCTATGATCTGCAGACTCACTTGCAAGCATTTCATGATGCCTACACCCTACAAAATATAGACAATGATTGGCAGAAACTCAAGTTGTTCCCCCGAACACTCATCAAGGAAGTGGAAAGCTGGTACCAGTCTTTGGAACCAGAATCAATCAGATGATGGAATACAATGCTAGAAATTTTCAATGATAAATACCAAACCTACTCCAAAGTGTCTAATCTGAGATGACAAATCCAATGATGGAAGCAAGGTGGTCATGAATCCTTGGATGCAGCCATGGATAGATATTACTCATTATTACACCAATGCCCTAGTCATGGCTACTCTCAGGGGGAACAACTCCACCATATCATAGATGGGCTCTACTTTGAAACAAGAAAGACCCTTGGCATTTACGCTCAAGGATGACTATTTGAGTTAATGGAGCATCAACTGCAGCGCCTCATTGAGTAAGTGGCCAAAGAGGAAGGGGAACTAAGGAAAAAGGAAAGTGTAGAAGAATATAATCGAGATCCTTCCATCTGAAAGAAGGAAGTATAATTTTGTGAAGATGAGGAAGAATCACCACTGGATGTAGCAGTGAACCAAAAAACCTTGCCGATACAAAAATTTGCCTCTGAAATTTCGGCCAAGGTTGACAAGATGTGGGATTCTTTGGATGAAAAATTCCAAAGTGTTCTGAAAATCACAGAGGAATCCAAAGAACAGAGTAATGATCGAGATCAGCATAGGAGAAGAGAAGCTAAACGTGCCTACCATAAAGGTAAGGGTAAATTTTTTGCAATAGAATAGGTTGTAGACTCTGACATGGAGAAAGATGATGGATGTGACATATGCCAGTATGAACATCCTAAGGGGTGTTGTCTTGTGGTGTCCAATTTACAAGAGTTTGGGGTGTATGTGTTGAATCCTCGCTTGGAAAAAAGGTAAACACCTCAAAGATTGCCTTATCTATAAGGCAATCCCAGGCAGTTCCACCAGCAATAGGGATATTATCCAAGTGGAGCACTATTGCAACCTTATGAGTATTACCAGCAATGGCAGCATCCACAATCATGGGGAATGCCACCTCCAAGGTAGCAGTACTGTTACTGATACCTGGATCCTTATGGGTACTACGTTCAACAACTAGTCTCCCTGCGGGACTCTTCTAGTCACACACCATTTCAAAATCATTACTATTTCCCTGAATACTTTTGAACATAGTCTCCATCACCTAGGGAGGAGAATCCACATATATACTATCCTCCATCACCTTCTCCTGCCATACCTACTCATTAGCCCTCCACTCAACTACCTCCTGCTCCACCTATGCAAGGAGAAATACCACCATAGCCATAGCAACATAATGCCACAAGGGCTATCAACTTACAACCGAATTCTCAGCTAAGTGGACCGAAATCAAAACCTTGGAAATGCCCTTTTTTCTAGTCTAATATCCCAAACATACCTTCACATTCACCTGTGGCCAATGCCTCTGAACCTCCAATCCCCTCCACCATTCAACCCTTCGAGCAACCTTCAAGATAAACACCTCCCAAGGTACAAATCGTCATGCTAACATACACTGTGACGGACTGGATAAAGGTAGGCCATCTTTCTTCTAAATTGACTGATCCGTGGAGTCCCCTCATATACCTCCAAGTGGTGAGAAATGAGCCATGCAAAGCTCTTTTGGATTCGAGGTCAGGTGTCAACTTGATTTCACATGATATGTATAAGACTTGGAACCTACCCTTTTTAAAGAAAAGCAAAATTTGGCTCAAGTTGGTAGACCAATCCATTACTATTCCCTTAGGATTGGTAAAAGATATTGTGACCACTATTTGTGGGTGGTCCTATCCTGCTGACTTCTTGGTCATCCGTGTTAATAATTGCAAGGGGAATTTTCTGATCATAATGGGAAGAGCTTGGCTTAGCATGGTGGATGCACGATTGGGGCTTTGAGATCTTTCCCTTGAAATTTCAAAAGAAAATATTTCCAGGAAGATTGAGAAGAAGTGTGTTCCATGCATCACGTACAATGACTCCAGGTGTAACCGTGTGCAACAACTTTGGTCCGCTAAGCGGACATCTATTCAAGCATGCAGTCAGTTAGCTAAAGAATCATGGATTCAATGATCTCAGTACACAGCAGCCATGAATCAAGAAGGTACCTAGTGGTTGATCGCTGACTCTGATAGTAGCACTCTATGCATGGAACCATCTAAGGGCCTTGTATGTGCCTATATGGAAAGCATGGACAAATAGGAAAAGGTCCATCAACAAGTCTTCATTGTTGATGACGATGATGATTGGGGAAATCTACAGATCCTTGAAAGCTTTAGACAAGAACCCCTAGAACTAAAAACCTTACCGACCAATTTGGAATATGCATTTTTGCAAAATGGCAAGCTGGTAATCATCAATGCCACTCTTGCTCTTGAACAAAGAAGAGATTGCTAAATATGGTGAACAAATGGGTGGTTGCTTTTGCATGGTCATATCCTGAACTAACAGGAGTTGATCCTAGGGTATGCCAACATCATATTTATATTGATCCCTCCATGAAGCCATGACGATAGCCACAAAGATGATTGAACCCCAAACTAAAGCAAAACATCAAAGATGAAATTGAACAATTGTTGAAAGTAGGGTTCATCTATTCCATTGTGAATAGCGAATGGGTCAGCCCACTCATTATTGTGCCAAAGAAGGGTGGAAAATGGAGAGTCTTTATAGATTTTCAATTACTAAATATGGCAACCTTCAAGGATCACTTTCCACTTTTGTTTGTGGATCAAGTGTTGGATACTGTTGCGGAGCATTGTTACTATAGCTTTTTGGATGGTTATAATGGCTATAACCAAATCCAAATCGTGCCTCGAAGACCAGGCCAAGAAAATATTTACAAGTCCTTGGGGAACTTTCACATATAAGAAGATGCCCTTTGGCCTATGCAATGCACCTGCAACCTTCCAACGCCTCATCCTCAGCATCTTTCAACAACAAATTGACAATTGATGAGTGGCGAGGTACCCCTACACTCAACCATACGAATACGAGGGTTACATGCACAATCCGGTCGAACTCCGCAGACTAAGTGCCTACACGCCTCATGGACCACTTAAGGTTAATTATTCGTTGTCTTCCCATACTTACTTGTATTTGTCATGGTTGTATGGTTAAGTCTGAGGTATATGATTTTTATATCTTTTCCGTTTTATCTCCTATTCTGACAAGGTGAATGGGAAGAGATTAATTAACTAACTTTAACTAACTAACTAAGTCTTAATTAACCTAGCATCAGTATCTATTCCCACTTACCGTTCACACCCTGAACCGATGCAACCTTGGTTACCAAAAGCTAGTCGTTGCTGGGATCACCAAGCGTAACGCACGTGCTCAAAGTGGTTGTACTGAGGCACTTAACTAAGAGAGAAGGGTTGAGAAAGATTTAATCACTACTAAAGCATGTAAATGATAAACAATAAATAATAGTAAATAAAGTCCTATTTAGCCTATTCCATGCACTGCAAGGTTTATCCAAGAAGTTCGTCTTTATTTATGTACACAAACATGTGTTCAGGTACAATATTTGCTTGAATAAAGATCCGTTTACTTTGGAGCTCCTACTACGGGCACATGGAAAATATTCTATCTCTGGAG
>MNCI01031397.1:19958-47262 GCA_015680685.1 Gnetum montanum
TAGCATTATGTTGCTGTGGTTGAGTGGGGAGTTTCCCTTGCATTGTTGGAGTGGGTGGTATGGGAACTATCGGTGTGAGAGAGGTGAATAGATTTGGAGGATGGTATCAATGTGGAGCATCTCTCGGAGGAGAAGGAGTCCTTCTAAAGTACTCCCGAACTTGGTAGTGACGTTGGGGAGTTGTGTGACCCATGGAGTCACTTTGAGAAATCGATTGCTGCACGTAGTAGCCATAAGGATTAGGTTGCCAGTAAGGGTATTGTTGTTTCAGCAGTGGGATCACCCATGACCGTGGGTATTGCCACTACTGATGTTGCCCGATGGGTTGTCATGGATTTCCACTTGGATAGTACATTAACGGTTGGTGGAACTGTCTTAGGTTACCTTGGGGATAAGGTAACCTTTGGGGTGTTTTCCGTCTATTGAGTCTTGGGTTGAGTGCATACACCCCAGACTCTTGTAGATGTGAGATGATTGGACAACATCCTTTAGGATGGTCATATTAGTAGATCTCACATCCACCGTCATCGTTTGTATCTAAATCCACAACCTCATCGAAGATGTTCATTTTTCCCTAACCCTTGTCACGTGCAGGGCTTGAATCTCTCCACTTTTTCTTGTCCTTGTCACTACTTCGTTCCTCCTTAGACTCCTCTACAATCTTTAGGATAGTTTCAATTTTACTATCTAAGGAGCTCCATACTTCATCTACCTTAGCCGATACTTCTGTTGTTAGCTTTTGAAGCAGCAAGGTTTTTCTGTTTACCAACTCTTCGAGTGGTGACTCATCCTCTTCATCGCAGAATCTCACTCCCCTCTTCCGGAGGGAAGGATCACGGTTATATTCTTCCATGGTTTCTCTTTTTTTAAGCTCCCTTTCTTCTTTGGCTACTTGCTCCAACAATCTATGAATTTCATGGGATCTAAGTTCTGATAGTCTCCCTTGGGCATAAGTCCCAAGGGTTCTCCTAGTTTCATACCTTAGCCAATCTATGAGATGGCAAAGTTGATCCCGTTGTGCATAACCATGGCCCGGGCAACGATGTAGCAATGCATAGTAGCAGTCCATGGCAGCATCCAAGGGTTCATGAGTACCTTGCTTCCATCCTTGGATCTGCTTACGCAAGTTAGACACTCTAGAGTACATTTGATATTTATTATTGAAGAGTTCTAATATCGTACTCCACCTCCTAATGGTTTCTGGTTCTAAGGACCAGTACCAACTCTCTGCTTCCTTTATGAGTGTCCTAGGAAACAACTTCAATTTCTACCACTTGTTTTCTATGTTTTGCAAGGTGTAGGCATCGTGGAATGCCTGTAAATGATTTTGCGGATTGGCGTTGTATCCCCCTTCGAAGCATGGGATATTGTTCATGTCTAAGCACTTGATCCGGCTATCTTTTTGATGCCTTGGTATTCTCACAGCCTCCATTATATTTAGCATGCTTCGGGTGGTAAGTAGGGGTTCATCATGATCATCTCGTTCATAACATCTATGATGTCTACATTGTTCCCTACTTTCCCTTCTTTCATGCCTAGACTCTCTAGACTACCCTCATCCTCTCTCTTGACTCTCTCATCAAGGTCTCTCATTTCGCTTACCCTTATCCTCTCCATTATGTTCTTGATAACTGCGCCCTGATGTAAAAGGAGAGGGTGAATGATGTGATGAAGGGGAAGAAGAAGGAGAACCATCTTCATGACGATGTTTCCTACCTTCTCTTCGATGGCTTCGGCCCCGATCATGATGACGATATGAGTGCCCATCCTTGTCATTTGTTTTTGTTCCCTCGGTGAATAGTTGGTGTTCATGGGGATTAGAACCAGGGTTGTGTATCGTGGAGTATAGGTTTTGATACCCCACCTCCTCACTTTCGTTAGGAGGGGGAACATCTTTTGATAGAGAACTTGTTATAAGTGGTTCACCATCTCCAATTTCACTTAGGACGTGTGGGACCTCTTTGCCCTTCAACAGTTTATGGTGGCTCTCCTGCCTTGAGTTCCTTAAACGTTGTGCGGATGTGGGATGGTAATCCCTTGTGTCACAATCACCTATAGCGTATTCAGCATAGAGCTGAGTCATGTCGATGTGTGCCAAAGCACGGAGGAGCATCTTGGGGACTGCATGATCTGAAGGTAACACTATGTTACCTTGCAAGTCTCTCCAGTGCATCTATTCATCCTAATGGAGGATAAAAGTAAAATTAGGTATATACTCATCAGGATGAGTATATACCACCCTATATTGTTGAGGAACTGGTGGATTTTGGTTATGTGTTTTAGATTGCCGACTGTTTCTTGTATGATCCCTAGGTGGTGTAATGCTCTTGTGAGAAGAAGAAGACATTGTGTCTTATCGGTGTGCTATTTAACCATTATATAAATTTTCGTTTAATTAACCCTAAGGTTCATTTAAGCTCCCAACGATGTGGATAATTTCCTATGTTCTACTTAGCACACAAACACGTAGTCCCCGACAATGGTGCCAATGATGAATGGAAAGGTACCCCTACACTCAACCATATGAATACGAGTGTTACACATGCAATCCGATCAAACTCCGTAGACTAAGTGCCTACATGCCTCATGGAATACTTAAGGTTAATTATTCGTTGTCTTCCCAAACTTACTTGTATTTGTCACGGTTGTATAGTTAAGTAAGTCTGAGGTATATGATTTTTATATCTTTTCCGATTTATCTCCTATGTTGACAAGGTGAAGGGTGAAGAGATTAATTAACTAACTTTAACTAACTAACTGATGAGTGGCGAGGTACCCCTACACTCAGCCATACGAATACGAGTGTTTTCATGTGCGATTCGGTCGAACTCCGTAGACAGACTAGTTGTGGCACCTAGACAGTTATCCTTAGGTTGCAGTTCGTTGTCTTCCCACCTGGACTAGTATTATATTTGTCACATATTTAGTCTAGAGTGAGGTGTATGATGTGTTCTAACCTAATGCTACTCCTGAAGGCAATGGAAGATAATATTAACTAAGCTAAACTAGGAAAGAAAAGGTAAAAGAATCTAATCTACCCTAAGTGCGATGAGCATTTGTTCCTTAATTATCCATACACATCTTGAACTTCGTGCATGACTACCACTAGGATTACCAAGCGCAGATCCTATGTACGCCACTGGGTTACCAGGTAGTCACACTTAAATGCTCGTAATCAAGTCATACTCATTCTACAGTTTAACATGAGATAAGGGTGAGAGAGACTAATTAGGAAAGTAGTAAATAATAATTAAATAAATCAATAAAGAAAGTGAATGTTGCAATGATGAAGTAATCTCGATCTTTATTGCCGATCATGTGCATGTCCAAGTACGTCACATTCGAATAAAGGATGCCGTACAATTACATTCACCACATTATGGGTAGACACTGGAAAAATAATCTATCTTTGGAGGGATCAAACTACCAGAGTTTTGCTACTGTCTAACTCTAGATGCCTAAATAAGGGAGATCTGCTTCTTATTTATAGACATTGCAGTGGACTGCGATATTGCGTACGCGATATCGTAGGGGATGATGCAATATCGTGAGGGATGCGATATCGCGGCCTATGCGATATCGCGTCCCATCACTAACTAAGTCTTAATTAACCTAGCATCAGTATCCATTCCCACTTACCGTTCACACCCTAAACTAATGCAACCTTGGTTACCAAACGCTAGTCGTTGCTGGGATCATCAAGCGTAACACACGTGCTTGAAGCGGTCGCACTAAGACACTTAACTAGGAGAGAAGGGTTGAGAAAGATTTAATCACTAATAAAGCATGTAAATGATAAATAATAAATAATAGTAAATAAAGTTCTATTTAGCCTATTCCATGGACTGCAAGGTTTATCCAAGAAGTTTGTCTTTATTTCCATACACCAACATGTGTTCAGGTACAATATTTGCTCGAATAAAGATCCGTTCATTTTGGAGCTCCTACTGTGCGCACATGGAAAATATTCTATCTCTGGAGGGATCAAACTACTAGAGTTTCACTATGGTCTAGGCCTAGAATTAGAAACAAGGGAGAGCCACCTCTTATTTATAGATATGACGGTNATCTAATATGGAGGACGATGATGAATGTGGCATATGCCAATATGAACATCCTAAGGGGTGTTGTCCTATGGTATCACATCTTCAAGAGTCTAGGGTGTATGCGTTGAATCCTTACTTGGCAAAGAAGCAAACACCCTGAAGGTTGCCTTACCCACAAGGCAACCCAAGGCAGTTCCACTAGCAGTAAGGGTATTATCCCAATGGAGACTGGTGATTCCTTAGATAACTCTAATTTTTTCAGGATCTATACCAATCACTACTTGTGAAATTCGATGCCTTAGAACAATGACCTCTTGGACCATCAAGTGGCTCTTTTGCCAGTTAAGCCATAAATTAGTTTCCACACATCTTTTTAAAACTTGCTCAAGGCAGTCTAAGGCTTGTTCAAATGTTGCTCCATAGGTAGAGAAGTCATCCATGAAAATTTCTAATCCATTGTTGATGGGACATGATATCGCATCCACCACGATATCACATCCCTCGCGATATCACGTACACGATATCGCAGTGCACCGTCATATCTATAAATAAGAGGTGGCTCTCCCTTGTTTCTAATTCTAGGCCTAGACCATAGTGAAACTCTAGTAGTTTGATCCCTCCAGAGATAGAATATTTTCCATGNTTGTAGTTGATGGGCCCTTAGTTTTGTTAATCATCCCTGGGCGTACACGCCAAGGGTCTTTCTTGTTTCAAAGCAGAGCCCATCAATGATATGGTNTAGTTCTGTTATTCATCCCTGGGCGTACACGCCAAGGGTCTTTCTTGTTTCAAAGCAGAGCCCATCAATGATATGGTGAAGTTGCACCCGCTAAGAGTAGCCATGACCAGGGCATCGATGTAACAATGAATAGTACTTGCTCATGGCTGCATCTAAGGGTTTATGATTACTTTGCTTCTAGCCTTAGATTTGACGTCTCAGATTCATCACCCTAGAGTAGGTTTGATACTTGTCATTGAAAATCTCAAGCATAATACTCCATCTTCTGATTGATTCTAGTTCCAAAGATCGGTACCAGCTTTCTACTTCCTTGATGAGTGTGCAAGGGAATAGCTTAAGCTTCTGCCAATCGTTATCAATATTTTGCATGATGTAAGCATCATGGAATGCCTATAGGTGAGTTTGCGGATCACAATTGTATCCCCCTTCAAATCTAGAAATGTTGTTAATGTCAATGCGTTTGATCCGGCTATCTTTCAAGTGCTTGCTGGGTATCTGAACTACCTCGACGATATGGAGCATGCTTCGAGTAGGCAACAATGGCTCATCCGAGTCATAGTCCTGTTGAGGACCACGATGTCTATGATGATTTTGACTACCCCTTATTTCATGATGGTGAGTCTCGTGTGATTGGTCACGTGCTTCCTCCCATTGTTCCTTTCGGTCCTTATGATCACCATCACCCCACCCCTTTCTACCATGGTTATGATTAGAGTCTAAACTGGATGAAGGTAGAGGGGAGTGGGAGGATGGAGAAGATGGAGAGGGATCGCCACCATCCTGATGTCGATCTTCCCCTCTACTCTAATGGCAGCAACAATCTTTATGCCCATCTTTTCCTATGTCATGACTTCTCTGACGTGACCCTCCATCCTCTTGGGGGTCCTGATCACTTGATTTCTTGTTTTGGATGATGGAGTGAATGATCTGGTGCCCCAGAGGAAGTTCAGCCTAATGGGAATCATGAAAGATAGGTTCCCCATTGTCTTGCAACCCTTGCAAGAATAAAGGATTACTGAATTGTTTCCCCTTCATGCGTTCATATCATTCTACCTACTATTGATCTTGTGCTCGTTGGGTCTCAATGGGACGATAGTCTTGGTAGTCATGGTCCTCCATGATGTACTCCACACTGTGGTCCTGGATGCCCAGTCTGGCAAGATTGTGAAACAACATTCCAGGAGCCGATCGGTCAGGCGGTAGTATGATGTTGCCTTCCATGTCCCGCCATCATGAATGTTCATCTTGATGTAGGATGAAGGTGAAGTCAGGGACATATTCATTAGGATGCGTGTAGACCACCCAAAATGCTTGCGACATTGGTGGATTGGATTCATCTCGCTTGTGAGAAGAAGACATGTTGGATGTTAGATAATCCACTATTCGATGTACCTTACTTTTTGCTTAATCCACCTAGTGTGTGTAAATTTTACTATCCTGGGTTCGTTCCAATGATGTGAATGATAATTTCGCTAAGGTTAAATGACACATGTAAGACTAACAGTCCCCGACAATGGCACCAATGATAAGCGGCTAGGTACCCCTATGCCCAACCTTGTGAATCACAGGCGTTCACCCATGACTCAATCGAATTCTGTAGACTGTAAGCACTTAACATACACCAAACCTTTAACCAGCAAAGCCCTTTGTTAGAATGGTCGTTGTCCTCTCAACCTCACTTGCGATATTATGATTGCGATGGTTAAGTGAGATTGAGGCAACTGATTTTTATGGCTTTTTACTTTATCTTCTAGTGTCTAATTCTCAAAATGGAAAGTAAGGAATAAAATATTATGTAATCTATAATTATCCTAATCTATGTCCTAACTCTGCCTACCATAAGTATCCAATCCCATCTTCCATGCACATCCTAAGCATTCCCTAACCACTACTGGGTTACTGGACATTAAGCATCGCTAGGTTGCCAAGCGTTGGGTTTATGTTCGAGATGGTCATACTTATGGTTTCTACAAACTATAAATGAGTGATAGTGATTAAAATAATAACATTAGAAACTTAAGGAACTATTAAAGCATAGAAATATTAAACTATTAAATGCATTAAATGACTAAGTCCAATTGCTGCAAGGAATGATTGAAAAGCTCATCTTTATTGTCGTTCACACCAATGGGCTCAAGTACATCAGCGCTTGAATAAAGAGCCGGACACCTTTCTTACACCTATTACAAGCACTTGGAAAATATTCTAACTCTCACGGAAACAAAGTGCAAGAGCTTCACTGCAACTGAAAAAAAGGTACCTAAGTGTGGCGGAAGCCCACTTATTTATAGGCCGAAATAGGTGCCACATAAATAGGGCCACGTCGACGCATGGAAGGATGCGTTGATGGGGCTGCGTCGACGGTTCTACATTGATGTGGCCGCATATATGGGGTCTCGTATACACAGCCTAGTAAACGCAGCAACCATCTAGCACTTCATCACTGAGCATGATTGGTTTTGGGTTTGGACTGAGGATGGATCCTACCAGGTCACTTAATCATACACTTCACAAGGGATTTCATTTGACCAAACTTAGGAATTCCATTTCACTCCCTCTTCTCTTCATCATTTTCTTCCCATTACTTACCTCACTACCAGTTTTATGTTTTGAATGTCTGTCGTACTTTGCTAAAACTTCTAATTCTTCAGCTGGTTCTCATGGATGTGAGTATTAGCTCATGGTCAACATTAATTAACTACGGGGCCAGCGGACTCCTATGTTGACGATGTGCAAGGGCTACTGAGGCTACTACCTGCTATGGGGAGGACCCACTTGCACATCCTTTGGTTGCATTTGTTAATCTTCTATCCCTTTGATATATTTGGTCAATCATTTCTATGCTGCCCATCATGCGACCCTTCATCCATCAAGTTTCATACTCTGATATTCTCCTAATTTTGACTCTTCCTTTAATCAAAATTTTCCTTCCTTTTTCTCTCATATTGTTCTTTGGTCTCGACGTTTTCGAATCCCCCCAGTTTTGTGCTATAATTTATAGCTTTGGATTTTTAATTCATTGGTCGACCCTATCGAACAACTGCTTCAACTAGGCCCCATATATGCACCCACCTGCGTTTACGTAGCCTTGTTTACATGGCCCTATTGATGCAAGAAAAAAATACTATATATATCCACGTTGCACCTTTGAAATTTATCTAGTTCTTCACAAAGCTAGGGGAGATTTTCTGTTTGCCTACATCAAGTTTTCTTTCCGAGCACCAAACGTGTCCACCGTGTGTCCCAATCCAACCATTCTTTCAACCCTTTCACTACCAGAGGTATGCTATACATCGTTTTGGGGGGGGGGGGGGGGAGGTCAATGATTATTATGATTAACAAATTATGATTATCAAAGCATTAACACCTCTTAGGGGATAGGAAAAAAAACAATAAAACAATTACAAATTGAAACTCATAATGTTTTATTATTTTTTCTAACCCCTCAACTACACTCCAGAGAACCTAATAGGATGCACGTGTCAGTGTCATAACTTGGTCAAAACAAGAAGGTGTATGATTATCATTCTGAGCAACTTATACACATTATAATTCATGGTTATGCTATGATTGCAGATGGCACCTAAACCGAGGCTCACACGTAACTAGCCTCCTCCACGAAGGACCTGACATGGAGTCTGTTTGTCAAAATCCTGAAGAGGATGTCCTCAACGAACAATCATGAAGGGACGAGACTCTAGTGATAGCGCCACAGCTTGAGGTCACCCTAACCCAGGCTTGTATTGACTCTATCAGGCTAAGGTAGCTACAAAGAACAGTCCTTCAAGAGTTGAACTTTGGACCGTTTCTAGAAAATGCACCAAAAGAAGTCAAAACTCAACTACAAAATTCTCCTATGTGGCCAATTATCACATCCAGTGGTGAATGATACCTAGGAGAAACTTATATATTCTAGATGAATCAGTAACTGTGGTCCAGAGTAAGAATCAAAGACATTCATGTATCTTACTCTACAGAAGCAATTGCACAAGCTCTTGGGTTGCCAGAGATCGGAGTTGACATGGTGGAGATTCCCAAATAAGCAGACCCCGAAGTAAAAGGGGAGTGGATCAGGTGGTGCTATGGGGTAGAACATAAGGAGTTTGGCACACTAACCATTGCAAAGAGGGTTTACTCAAAAATCGTGTCTTACCACTTGAATCCAATAATAAGACCCAACAAGATCACTACCTTCTCTACTTGTGCATGTGTCGCTCTAAGCAAAAAGTTCCCCATTAACCTTCCATAGTTGCTTTTCCTTGAAATTGAGAAAAGATTTGCTGAAAAAGAATGTGGAAGGTGAGCTCTATCCTTTCCTTGCCTAATTAGAAAATTATGCAAATGGGCAGGGATAGCACGATATGCCAATGATACACTGTATCACGCCCCAATTGCCTTGTGGCAAGAAATGATGAAAGAAAAGACTCCTGCCACCATACAACTAAGGGAAGAGTAGCAACCACCTCCACCACTTACACAAACAATAAGGTCAGGCTCACAGATGATCGCAGAACACATACGCAAGATCCGACAATTGCTCTTGAGCCAACAAGAGCAATTAGTAGGAACCGGTGGTGGAGAAGGCCCTTCAGTCTATCGCCTCGTAATGAGCCATCTTGAACAAGTGGCTTGATCGGTGAGTCTGCTAGAGGGAGTAGGGCCGATGTTTTCTGTCACACGACTGCAAGTGCCTGCAAGAACAGATCCTAGTGTCTGAGAAGTAATGGTGTCCACCCAACAATTATTTTCTAAAATTTTAGGAAATTTCGCTACTTTCTCGGTGCACTTGGAGGATGGAAAAGGGGCAACTGTCCTGGTAATGCAACACCAGGGACAAGAAGTTGTAGTAGAAGTGGTTGCTGACACAATTGCTATGGTCCTTAATGCACCTACGGTGCCTGTACCAGATGTGCATGGACTTGGAGATGTACAGACATTTGCAAGAACTCAACATAGCCAAATCAACACAACCCAACATGAAGAGTTGTTGGACCGACCGATGGGAACCGGGCAACCACTTCTGAATGTTTTTGATCTTCCAGACAACATCACTGCAACCCAATCAAAGCTGCTCTTAGTAAGGGGCAAGTGCCTCATCTTGGAGGGGCAACTTGAAGTAGCCCAGGGTGATCATCAACGCTTGGCTATGAAAGTTGCCCAACTAAGGGCCCAACTTGCTAATCCAGCTCTTCTCAACTGTGAACTCACCAGGGATGAAGCTTTTTAACAGCTTCAAACCAAACTTTAGACGGTTGAGAACGAGCGAGAGTCAACAATCTTTGAAAAGTCCTTAACAGACACCCATTCTTACCATTTAAACAAGGACTTGGTAAAGGTTCGCTAGGAGAATGTCAAGTTGACCATAGAAGTTCATCGCCTGCGTAATGTTGGTGTTGAAAATCAACACATGAAGGATTTTATCCATCAATAGCAGGAGGAGCTAGCTAGGGTAAACACTGATGTAAGGAGAATGGAGGCTGAAAATCGTAATCTACCCATGGAGGAAGTTCGAGCCTTACGACAAAAATTAGCTATTGAAATCGCCACTTGGAAAAATGAGGCCCTTAAGTTTAAATGAGTAAAAAATTATTATAGGGACCAAGTGGGATTGCAAAAGGTAGTAAATGAAAAAGAGATTCAAGTCGAAAAGGCTAAGATGAACCAAGCACTTCAATAGCTTAGGGAAGGAGGCAAGGTGTGGCAACCCATCTTCGATGGATTGAACACCTACAACCAAGCTAAGATCCGTCTCAAAGAGTTGTAGATTGAAGAGATGACAGAATACATGGAATTAGCCAAATCTCCATTATGCAAACCTGGCTATGCTAATAGCTGGAAGGCCACGGTTTGACCTAGAAAAGCAAGTGGCCAGTTCATATTCTTTATACGAGGGCAAGTTCCAATCCATAAAGAAACAAAATAAAAGTTAGAATAGCAAATGCGGAACTCGAAGTTCTCTGCATCCATTTTTAAGAACAACATGAGGTTGCAGAGAACTTGGCCTAATAAATGAATGACTACCAATAGTTGCAGACATGATCTACGCATTCGATATCAAACAAAAATAATTCGCTACTTTGTTTGTCAATTTGAAGGAACTTTTTCCTGCACTTCCATGTCCTTGGGATGTTCCTCTTCCAGCACACATTGGGAAAGCTGCCTAGATTGTGAATGATCCCAAAAGTAAGGAGGATAAAATGAGGGAATTGTTGGAGGTTTTTTGATTGCCTCCAGAAGTCATAGCTACTGCAGGGCAACCGTCATCAACGCTTCAACCACCACATGCACCAGAAGCTGGTGAAGGCCTATCAAAACCACCGCCACTAGGGATGGTGTGACCTTTTGCAGCAACTTCAACATTTTTGGTAGGGTGGAGAATCCATTGTTGTTAGGGTGTTCAATTTTGTCTCTGAACACCACAATTTTGTAATTTATTTTTCTGTACACTCAGGCACTTGGTATGTCAATAGAGTCAATGTTTATGTAGATGTGTCTTGTCATGTGTGCTGTAATAACTTCATACCTTCCAAATTGTAATAAACTCAGGGATGAGTTTCCACGCAGTCATGGGGGTATGATGAAGTGTTCAGTTGATACGTCGACTGGGCCGTGTTAACGGAGCCTCGTTGACGTGACTATAGTGACATGACCCCATCGACATATCCATCCATGTGTTAACGCGACCCTATTAACATATAGTTTGTCTCTCGCTATAAATATGTGTGCACCCGCAGCATTTATGGCATATTTTTGAGTTAATTTTAGCGAAGTTCTTGCAGTTTGTTTCCATACAAGTTAGAATATTTTCCAAGTGCCCACAGTAGGAGTGAGAAGGGTGTATGCCTCTTTATTTGAGTGCTAATGTACCTAAGCCCATTGGCGTTAACGGTAATAAAGACAAGCTTTTTGAACATTCCTTACAGCATTTGGATTTAATTACTTAAGCATTAAAACACTTTAATATTTTGATGTTTGAAGCATTCCAAAGTCCTTTATTATTATCACTTTATGGTTATAGTCCTTTTTATAGTTTATAAGAACCACAGGCACAACCATCTCGAACATATACTTGACACTTGGCAACCTAGTGACGCTTAATGTTTGGTAACCCAGCAATGGTTAGGGTATGCTCAGGGTATGCACGGAAGATGGGATTGGTTGCTTATGCTAGGGAGAGTTAAGAAATAGAGTAGAATAGTCACAAAATTATACAACTTTTCATTTCCTGCACTAGAAGAATCAAACCTTAAAAGATAAAAAGAAAACTAATAAAAATCATTTGCCTCAATCTCACTCAACCATCATTTTAGAATATCACAAGTGAGGTTGGGAAGACAATGACCGTTCTAACTAAGGTCTTGCTAGCTAGAATTCTGTGTACTTAAGTGCTTGAAGTCTGCAGAATTTGACTGAGTTGCGTGTGCATGCTCATGATTCGTATGGTTGGGCGTAGGGGTACCTCACCGCTCATCACTACCTATAGAGCTTACCTTACTATCACTATCTCTATCACTGTAACTAACTAATAAGTAGTAATTAGAGAAAGTCATTCCTATATTTGTATCTAACCACATTAAATTTTTTGCATGGTAGGTTGAAAGCAAGTTGTATGAGCCGTAATGTTCAGTATGGCTCTTTGAAAAGGTGGATGGAAATGACCTTGTTTGACCTTACTTTCATCTTCCACGAGCTCTCCCCTTTTCTTTAACCTAGCTTTTGTCAAAGCCTCACCTTTTTTGGTTTGGCTACTATTTTCTATTTTTCAAAAATCCCACCTATTTTATGTTTTCTTTTATTTCTATTTTATGTTAGGTTCTCATCATCATCATTGTAGCCTTGTCCCAATACAATGGAGTTTGCTATTTTTGGCTGGTTTTTCAATTTTTAAAGTCTCATTTTTTAACTTTTCCTCTATTTCTTTTGGATCCCACCTTTTTTTATTTAGATTATATTTTTATATTTTTATAATATCATACCTCTTTACCTTTCTCGAAATGCTATTTCTCAATATCCTACTTTGCTTTCCTTACTCTTATTATAATAAAATCCTATCTCTTTCTCTTTCGCTAACTTCTAATTCTAAATGATTCCACCCTGCTCTCTTAATTTATATTTTAATAGAATCCTACCTCTTTCCTTTTCTTAGGTTTTATTTTTCTAAGAGCCAACCTATTTCTTTTTCCATAACCTTTTAAAGAGTGAAATAATAATATTTATCTCATCCCTTTCCTCTTTCAAAAATCTTACTCTTTTTATAATTTTATTTTTCAGGACAAGCTTCATCATAAGCTTCACAATTTTCCTTTCTAATGGCTATGCTTGCTACTTTCTAAGAGAAATGGCGTTACTTAGTATTTTTTATGAGGAATCTCATTCTATTAGATGGTCAAATCTTACATGGCATTTTATAGTGCATTTGAAAAGGGACTTCATTCTATATGTTTAGTACAAATTTTTGCAAGTGCTTAGAGTTAGTAATAAAAGATAAAGAAAGTAGAAATTTTAGTTTTTTTAATTAAAAGTTGATATTATAATTTTACCCTATCTATATTCTAAAGATTTGAAATTGCCATGAATTTTGGGTGTTAGAGTATCTCAACTTCTATAAATTAAATAAAGATGTTACTAAAGTTAGCTACTGTGCGTGGCGTAGCACCAAGCATTAATTAAGACAAGGTTTTAAAATTAAGTAATCACCTATTTCTTCCTTGACCCATGTCATGAAAGCTTCATTGTGCGTTACAGAATCAATCATGAACGGCTTTTTAATTTCATTTATACAGTCAGTTTCTTGCTCTCAAATCCAGGTTCGTTCATGTTCATCCAGATTGGTTTGATAAGCTTGTAAGATTAAATTTATGAATTCCAACGCAGAAATGCAGTGAACACAACTTGATCATGGTGGGTCTGTCTGGGTTTCGATAGACGCGGCAACTTGCGAATTTTCTGTCACAATCGTGGCCAGATTTCTGAATGATAGTATGTATGTATCCATGAAAAATGCCGGCAAGCAACAAACAAATGCATAGAATAAGAATCCAATATATGTTTTGGCTGTTCCTTTCTGGGATCATATGCAGCAGATTCCTAACAAAATTCCGGCAAAACAACAGAAAAAAAATGCAATCATCGCTGAATCAGATGCGTAGAAGCTGCAGTTTGCCGGGTAACATGATTATCGTCTACTAAAATCTGAAACATTTTTTGTTGTTGCTTGCAATGTGTATCCAATTCAGTTTTGAATCTCAAGCAAATCTCAGAGTTCCCTTGCCGTTGATGCTGAATATATCTAGTACAGTCTGCAGAAATTGTCAGCAAAATCGTTCAGATTTGGATCCTAGCCAAGAGACCCACAAAAAAACAATGGCAGTTGCAGTTGCAGTACCATCTTCTCTAGATCATAGAAAATGTGTGAACAAGAGACCCAGATCAAAAGATGATGTGCAGGAATTGAGGGAGTATGCAGACTTCAAAAAACCCAACACAAACTCGGAAAATGTATTTGGGGATCTCAAGGATATGGCTGCTCTGCTAGAAAGTGACGATGAAGAAGCAGAATCAGTAGTGGAGGAGGAGAAACTGATCAAGGTCATGGAATTCCTGGAGACAGAAATCTTTAACAGTGAGCAGGATTAGAATGTGGCAAAGATGAGGGGAGTCTAATCAATTTTTCTTTTCCTGGTCTAGCCGTGATTTGCTTCAGTTAGCATCACAGGGAGAAATTGAATTGGGAAAAACTGAAAATAAAGTATATTCATTAGCAAGGTCGGCTTCTCCTTGGGAATCTCATCTTTCTTCTTCTTCCTTGAGTCACGAGATCCCCTGCTTCCGAGCACATGATATTCTGTCTTGAAAATGTTTTATGTCTTGAATACAGAAAGTTTGGTGTTTTTTTTAATGTAAATTAAACAGCAAGAAAAATGGCTAACCGCTATGGAAACTTGATCCAATGAAAATAAAAAATCAGCAAAGATGCAACTTAGAAGGCTGCTGTCTTGTACAACTCTCTGAGTTTTTGCCTTTTTGGTGCATGCCTAATGGCTTTAGGAAAGTCATCATCGGTTGCTTCAACGTACTGGTAAAATAGGAAAATGAAAAAATAAAAAGAAAGTAAAATTGACAAAGATTTGAAGTGAGTAGACTTTGCTCAGTATGGTTGGTAAACTAATTGGTTCAACAATAGCTTGTAATGTAAATTCATTTAATTTCAAATTACAATAATTAAGTATTTCTCAAAAAAACACTCGTAATTTATTATAATTGGACAAAACCTTTTATTTTTTCTCAACAATGAAGCTTTGTTTTGGCATGTTCTGAAAAAATGGAATATATTCAAGTTATTAGCTTTTATTTTTCCTTTGCTGGATGTTAAAGTTCAGCAAATTGAGGAAAAAATTTAGAAGTGAAAGTAGAAGCTTTGATGAGGAGCTCCCATGCATTCCATAATCCAAGCTTTCTCAAAGTCACAAAACATTAAATTTGAACAAGAAAAGAAAATGAAAGCTTTATTCTTGTTCAAACAGAGAATTCACATATGAAAAGAAGCACAATTCCCAAGGACAAACAAGATATTCAATCCAACTCTCACACACTCAATCAAAGCAATCACACACTCACAAGGATGATCATCAAGCCACCTTGCCAAGACTCTATCTCTCCTTCTACTCTTCTCTCAACTCTCTACACACACACTCTCTCTCTCTCTAGACCCACTTTAGACTCTCTTCTCAAATTGAAGGCCCAAGGCCCCCAACACCCCCCACTACCCTCCCTACCTCCAATTTATCGTTTAATTTAATGTCCGTTAAAATTCATTGGAGACAGCTATAAGAAATAATAGACATCCGTCCCGAGTGCAAAGATGTCAAAGTAGACATCTTCAAATCATGTGGGATGTCTCAGCAAAGATATCTACAACACAGATGAGACGTCTAACTTATAGATGGGACATCTCCTCTGCAAGGCCAAAATACAAAGATGCTTATTTAGATGCCTAGAACCTTTGGACATCTCCAAACAAGTTCCCATAGATCCTAGAACATCCTAAACTCATCAAAATAGTCTCAAAACACTCCCAAACATGCCAAAACTACAAGGAAAGATCCCATCAATGGAGAAATGTTACATTGACCTATTGGATGTCAACATCAACACTCTCCTTCTTCAAAAGACTCTTGATTCCCATACAAGATCCCTTTACACTTGGAATAGCTATTGCCCCATCACATAGGCCACAAGCCACACACAAACCAAAGCACTACATAGAATGGTTAGAGCTTACAACATTTTGTCTCTACCATCCAAACTTATTTCACAAACAAATAAACACACAACACAATGTTTGCATCACACACATAAACACACAAACACATACATGCACACATTAGCACAATTTTGTGCTTACATTACAATGGAGAAATTCATGAAAGAAGAGTGGATATGGTCTTTGCCCTCAAAGGCTTCACCATGTTTCCATTTTGAGAGCACCAAATCCCATGTGTTTCTTCCATGACCTGCAATAAAAGAAAATTAAGAAAATTCAAAAGGATTAGGTCTCCTCAAACTAGTTTCCCTTCTTCCATCCTTTTTTCTCTTCTTCACCTTCTTCTTCTTGGTGATTGGAAAACTACCACTTTGCTTCCCTTTACCATCATCATCACAATGTAGATCATCTTCATGCTACTCATCCATTTCACAGCTAAGACAATCAAGGTCATCAATACCTTTGACAACTTCATCCTTGTCATAATGCAGAGAAAATATCTCCAATTTTTGGAAAATCATATCATTATCAATGTCTTCACAATAATGACCTTTCTACTATGAATACCACCATAGCCATCATTATCCCATACAAAATCAAATTCATTACCATCATTAGCTTTGCTCTCACTAACAATGGCATCAACAATCACATTCTTTGTATCAAGCAAAATAGGACTCACAATGTTATCATAATTACTACAATGATCATGATTCTCATCATCACAATTGAACAAACCACTACCAAGCTAAAGTAAAAAACTAGCATCCATCACACTAGCTTCAACATGAGAGACATTACTACCATCAACAAGGTAAAGCTTAGACTTACTTACCTCTTCATGGCTTCTTCCATCCATCTTTGGTTCAACTTGATCTTCAACATATGGATGTCCAATCTCATCAAATCTTGAAGATTCAAGATCCTAAATAGGAGTTCCCGATTCCAATGGCTTCTCCTCTTCAAAGGAGTCATCAACAAGCTCTTCATTCCATTTTGGAGGTACCAACCCAAAAGATAAACTCTCCTTCATGGCTTTAACATCATTTTCATCCAAAACATCATCAAAGCAATCATTCTTCCATGTACATTGGCTAGAAGACTCCCCTATCTCCCATGAGATTGCCTCAACTTGGCTTAGAATCTCCTTTCCCTTGCCACAAGGTATAGAACAATTGCAAAGAGTATGAGAATCATACCTTCTAGTGATGCTCTTGACCCTTCCTAGAGAATTCCCTTGATCTATACCACTCCTTTAGCTTGGATTCTTCACCTTCCATGACTCATGAGGTAGGAACTCTCCTTAATCAATAGTGATGGGACACGATATCGCATGGGCCGCGATATCGTGTACGCGATGTATCATATGCGATATCGCATCTTCTCCCGCAATATCGTGTTGCGTCGCCAAATCTATAAATAAGAGGTGGCTCTCCCTTATTTTTTAATCTAGGTCTAGACCCTTAGTGAAACTCTGGCAGTTTTACCTCTCCAGAGATAGAATAATTTCCATGTGCCCGCAGTAGGAGCTCCAAAGTGAATGGATCTTTATTCGAGCAATTTTGTACCTGAACGCATAATTGTGTACGACAATAAAGATGAATTGTTGGATAAACCTTGCAATGCATGGACTAAGCTAAATATGACTTTAATTAATGTTATTTACTGCTTTCCTAATTATTTGCTCTCTCAACCCTCAACACTCCTAAGTGCATTCAGTATGACCACTTCGAGCACGTGTGTTATGCTTGGTAATCCCAGTAACGAATAGTTGGTAATCCCAGAAGGTTGCATTGGTTCAAGGTGTGAACGGCAAGTGGGAATGGATACTGATGCTAGGTATTAGAACTTAGTTAGTTAAAGTTAGTTACTTAGTCTCTTCACCCTTTCCCTCATTAGCATAGGCGATAAAACATAAAAGACATAAAAATCACATACCTCAGACTTGCTTAACCATACAACCGTGACAAATACAAGTAAGTCTGGGAAGACAACGAACGATTAACCTTAAGTGTTCCATAAGGCGTATAGACACTTAGTTTGTGGAGTTTGACCGGATTGCACGTGTAACGCTTGTATTCGTATGGTTGAGTGTAGGGGTACCTCGCCACTTATCAAATAGCATACACCATCTTGGACCTTGAAGTTCTCTTAGTCCCTTTGATGAGGTCCTTGGTTTTCTTCCTTAAAACCTTAGAGTATTGAGCACTCCTTTTCTCAATAAGAGATACTTGAGAACTCATTTTCTCATTGATCTCTACTTCATCAAATCTTTCTTCTTCCTCATTTTCTTATTAACACTTACATTTCCCATAAAGGTCCAAGAATTAATTTCAGTGATATCTTCAATCACAAGAGGTCTACCTTCATTGGAGGATTCTTTCTTTTCTAATGGAGTTCCTTTCTCTTGAAAATCTTTAGCTTATTACACTTCCATTTTTTGTACCTTTTCACCACAATTGAAGCATTGAAGGCTGGAGGCATAACCATTTTCTTGATGCTTTTCATGCTTGGAGTAGTCCTTCTTGGAATCTTGGCCCTCCTTGGACTTCTCTTACTTCTCATTTGTGTCTTCCTTGGCATTTCCATTCTCCTTAGCTTCTTTCCCACTTTCAAAAGCTTTAGAGTTCTTGTCCTTGGAAGATTTAGGACCTCTAGTGTAGCCTTGAAGTTTCTTCTCAACCTTAAGAGTTGATTCAAAAGCCTCATCTAATGTTTGGGGCTCATAGAAGGCTAGCTCTTGTTGATACTCCCTTTTAAGTCCTCCTTGAAAGTTAGATGCTTGTGCATAATCATCCCAATGAACTTTTGCAAGCTGGAAAGACTTACAAAAATCCATGTAGTAGTCTTTCACACTCTTATCACCTTGCCTTAGGTACTTCAATTTGTGGATGGCCTATTGTCTATGATGAGTCTTCTCAAATTTTTACTTGAGCATGATCTACATTAAAGACCAATCCTTGATAGAAGTACCATTGTTCACCTTGTAAGAATGACTTTCCTTATCCGACCATACAAGTGCAATGCCTTCTAGTTTGGTTTCAGCAAAAGACACCTTTTGATAATTTTCCACATCTTCAGGTTCAAAATAAGTGTTAATCATTTTCAACCATGAGAGAAAAGATTTAGTTCCTTCCATGCCATTAAAGGATTTGACTTCAACATGAGGCATCCTTGAAGCATACCTAAAAGCTTTTGTAAGAGTGACTTCAATTCCTTCACCTTGCTTCCTTTGAGGCTTAGAAGGAACTTCCTTTTTCCCTTTCCTAGGAAAATTGTAACCTTGAGTCTTATTTTCATCACAAGAGCATGAAGAAAGACATCATCTTGAGCTTCTCCTTCTCCAAAGTATTCATCTTCAAAAGGAATATCATCTTCAAGGGATGACATTGAGGAATTTCTTTACGAATATCTTAGTAAAGAATTGCATGACTTGTACCTTTGCTTGGATGCTTTTGGTGAAGTAGCATGTCCTTTGTTCTCTCTAAGCTCTTCAATTTTCTCAGTAATCAGCTTAAGAGCATTTCTCATATCATTCATGTCTCTTAACAAAGCTTAAATTTTCTTCTTCTTTGGAGGCATGATGGAAATTAATCTAAAAGGAAATTTTCACAAAATTCTATAAGAAAAGGTGAAATTTTTAAGATTTCTCAAGGAATGAGACAAAAAATTCCAAAATCTTAAGAGAAACGAGCATAAGATATTCAAAGCCTAGCTATTACAAGATAATGGGTTTCCAATTACCCAATTATCTTCCAATCCTTGAAAGATATGACAAACTTAGGGATCAAAGGGAAAATTTCAAATTCTAGGATGACTAGAACAAGTAACAAGAGAGAATTCATCCAAGCTTGAGAATTTGGAGTAATTCTTTGCAATTGAAATAAGAATTATCCACTTAAATGCAACTGTCTTCAATTCCAAGCTACTCTGATACCAATCTAAGAAGAAGCTCCCATGGATTCCACAATCCAAACTCTCTCAAAGTCACAAAACAACAAATTTGAATAAGAAAAGAAAATGAAAGCTTTAGTCTTACTCAAATGGAGAATTTACATATGAAAGGAAGCATAATTCCCAAGGATAGATAAGAGATTCACTCCAACTCTCACACACTCAATCAAAGAAATCACACACTCACAAGGATGACCATCAAGGCACCTTGTCAAGACTCTATCTCTCCTTCTACTCTTCTCTCAACTCCCTCCACTCTCTCTTTCTCTCTCTAGACTCACTTCAAACTCTCTTTTTCTTTCTCTATACTCTCTTCTCAAATTGAAGGCCCAAGAATTTTATTTATATCTTTTCCCCACTTTCTCTTCATGTTCCCTCCAATTTATTATTCAATTTTATGTCTGCTAAAATCCATGGGGAGACATCTATAAGAAACAGGAAATTCTTGAGTGTAGAGATGTCAAAGTAGACATTTTCAAATCATGTGGAACATCGACAATGCAAATGGGACGTCTCATTTACAAATGGGATGTCTCACTTACACATGGGACGTCTGCTTTGCAAGGCCAAAATACAAAGATGCTTATTTCAAGGCCTCGAACCTCTAGACATCTCCAAACAAGTCTCTATAGCCCCTAGAACATCCTCAACTCATCAAAATAGTCCCAAAACACTCCCAAACATGCCAAAACTCCAGGGAAAGATCCCATCAATGGAGAGATGTTACATTGGCTTGTTGAATATCCACATCAAGCTTTCAATAAAAATTTCATTATTTGTAAATCTATTATCCACACAACTCAAGTATGTTATGTCTCATGTTAGGCTCCTAATAATGATGCATTCTATACATCAAATTGTTTAAAATTTCTTTTGAAAGAGTAGCTGATGAGATGCGGTTCGCATAGGCCGTGATATCGTGTATGCGATATCACATCCCCCGCGATATCGCGTACACGGTATCGCGTCCTTCCCTACGATATTGCGTACGCGATATCACAGTCAGCCGCCATGTCTATAAATAAGAGGCGGCTCTCCCTTGTTTGGGGATCCTAGTTTTAGTGTAGCGAAGCTCTGGCAGTTTGATCCCTCCAGAGTTAGAATTTTTCCCATGTTTGCCCGCAGTGTGGTGAATGTAATTGTACGGTGTCTTTATGAGTGTGCCGTACTTGGACATGCACATGACCGGCAATAAAGATCGAGATTACTTCATCATTGCAGCATTCACTTACTTTATTTTAATTGTTGTTTATTTAATGTTATTTATTGCTTTCATAGTGCGGTGTGAGTACGACTTAACTATGAGCATCTACGGGTGTGTACGGCTAGTTAAGGAATTGGTTACTCATCGCGATCAGTCTCTCACCCTCAAACTCCTAGAAGCAGAACGAGTACGACTTAATTACGAGCATTTAAGTGTGACTGCTTGGTAGCCTAGTGGTGTAGCTAGGGGGATCTACGCTTGGTAACCCAGTGGCGTATTTGGGGTCTGCGCTTGGTAATCCCAGTGGCATACCTAGGCCTATGCTTGGTAGTCCCAGTGGCAGTCGTGCACGAAGTCCAAGATGTGTACGGTTGATCAAGAAATCGGTTGCTCGTCGCACTTAGGCTAGATTAGATTTTCTTTACCCTTTTCCTCTTAGCTTTGTTTAGTTAACATTATTTTCCACTACCTTCAGGAGTAGCATAGAATTAGAACACATCATACACCTCATCTAGACTAAACCATACGTGACATATGCAAAACTAGTCTAGATGGGAAGACAGCNATAAGACAATGTAAGCTTGGCATTACTTCTTTTTCATATCTTCATTTGCATAATTGATGGATTACTTAGTCTAGCTGTTAGATCTTTGTGGCATTAATGTCTTTAAAAAGTTCACTTTTTAGGATTTTTTTAATAGTTTAGATAGGGCTTTAGTTATCTACAGAATGCCATGCATAGCTATGATTTTCAATAATGTCTAAACTACCAACATTATGTTGCTNGGTATTGCTTTATGTGTTAAAGGGATAGTTAAGTGCTTAACTAGTATAGAGCCTTGGAAGCTTCTATCTTGTAAGTGCATTCAGTTGGGTGAGTCTAGAGGTAGTGATTAGCAGAAATATACTCATTTTTTAAATTGGCTTCTTTTTATTAAAGTATAACTATTTCAAGTTCTATTTCCATAAAACATATTTGAAAGAATGGAGTTTTATTAGTTGTTTTTGGGACTTTAATAATTTCAAAGATCCTACTTCAATTCTTCATAAATCATCTNGAATCTTAAGAGATTTCATCACTAATACTAGTGCAACTAGAAGGTGTGCCTCTTTACCCTACTCTTGTGTTTCTTGCAACAAATTTAATAAATCCAAGAACTACAAAATCTATAGAACCAACATCTTCCTAAGTTTTAAGAAAACCAAAAATATCAAANCTCCTTTAGTAAAATCATCAAAATTGTCCCTTGTATTATAAAAATATTAAATTTTATAGCTAGAAAAATTACACAAATAGATTTAATCTTTTTGTTTTTTGTTAAACACATAAGACAATGTAAGCTTGGCATTACTTCTTTTTCATATCTTCATTTGCATAATTGATGGATTACTTAGTCTAGCTGTTAGATCTTTGTGGCATTAATGTCTTTAAAAAGTTCACTTTTTAGGATTTTTTTAATAGTTTAGATAGGGCTTTAGTTATCTACAGAATGCCATGCATAGCTATGATTTTCAATAATGTCTAAACTACCAACATTATGTTGCTATTAAATACTTTTTGTTTGTTGTAAACCTATCCTTGCATTAAAATCTCCACAAATAAATACTAAGCATTTTGTTGAAAATTTTACTATATCTCTTCTTAAGAACTAAAAAGGATGATCACAAGAGAGCTCTATAGAATCATACAACGTAATATTTATAGGGGGAAAAATAGTATATGGCAAGGAAAGCACATAAGATTTTTAGCCAAATATATTGTTTATGATCATTAATTTTTTATAAAAGCACAGAATCTTAAGAGATTTCATCACTAATACTAGTGCAACTAGAAGGTGTGCCTCTTTACCCTACTCTTGTGTTTCTTGCAACAAATTTAATAAATCCAAGAACTACAAAATCTATAGAACCAACATCTTCCTAAGTTTTAAGAAAACCAAAAATATCAAAGCTATCAAAAAAACTAATACTATTCAATGAAACAAATTTATGTGCAATTCCACCATCTATATTAGAAAATCCACACTTTAAGATAATATATGTTTTTTGAATAATTTTTTAGATATTTCTTATTTTTAATTACTACCATGCTACTAGCATTTAGGTTTGATATAAAACCCTTTTCACCTACTACCTTAATCTTTTTCTATTTGTTCAATCCTTTCTGCAAGTTCATTTTAAGTAAGATCCTCGTTCATCTAAATACTTTTCCCATTTAAATTTGTAATAATGGTTTTGTTGATTTTTCATGGATCAGTGACCATTCTATTTTTCTATTCCAATTTAAGCTTGCCTATATTGTTACTAGTTCTAATATTTATATTTAACTAAGATTCAATTATCTATAAAATGTCAACAATAATTTTTGGTGAGAGCAACTAATTATGGTCATAATGCTACCTTAAGACATGAACTTTTTCACAAGAGTTATTACAAGTATGTCTTGGTTGCACTTTGTCATGCAAAATAAATCATTTTTGTTATAAGCTTAGGTAATGAGAAGAATTTTTTCACGAGAACTATTATGGGAAAATGCTTTAGGCCACACCATGACAAAACATGAGAAATTATCTCTACTATGCCTTAACTTCTATGCATGCCTAATGTGCCAACTCATGCATATTTCATTCCATGACCATTACATGTCCTCTTGGTAGGTAGGGGTGGATCCAAGAACACTTGTTTAAATAAAATAAAAAATGAATTCATCATACCACTATTCTGTATGAACAAATGAGATTAAAATCACTTTTTATTTTATATAAACATGTGTTCTTGGGTTCCTCCTTGCCAACTAGTGGGCCCATTGGTAGGCAATGTGGGACCCCAAGAACTTTTAAACATGGCTAATGATAGGCATCAAATATGCATGAGTTAGCACAATGGGCATGTATGGAAGTTAAGGGATAGCAACAATAATTCCTTTAATATTGGCCTTGCATACCACTATTCTATTAGCACAAATGAGATTGAAATCATTTTTTATTTTTTTAATTTAAACAAATATTTTTGGGTCTCATTGCTCTCCGCCAACAAGTCCACTAGTAGGCAAGAGTGAGACTAAAGGACATATAAAAATGGTTAATCATAGTCATTAAATATACATGAGTAAGTATAATGAGTATGCCTAGAAGTACAAATGTTCTTGGGTCCCAACCCTACTTGCTAACAAGCTCACTAGTGCATAGTGATGAGACTGTGGAACATGTAAACATGGCTAATCATGATCATTGAATATGCATAAGTTGACATAATGAAGTTAAAGGCATAGCAAAGACAATTCTATTCAACCCTTACAAATGTAGGGTCCCTTCCAAAGTGTCCAAAACTTAGCCTTTTAAGGCAAATGACTGAACAAAGCTCAAGAAAAAAGCCTTGTATGAACAATATGTATTGCAATTTATTTTGTAATCTACCTCTATTTCTATTTCTATTACATGTAATTTTACTTATGGTNGTTTTATAAATATTACTAAATTAGATTTTCTATAATCTGTTATTTTCTCATAGTTACTTGAATTCTTTTCTAGTGAAAATTGTGTGGAAAAGCTTTGAGTTTAAAAAATTTTTATTTCACCTATAAAAATCACGATTATAGAAAATAAAAGAAACCTGCCATGATTTCCAAGAGATGAGGAAAATCATGAATGCATTTTTTGAGTTATGGTACCACTTCTTTTGGCATAGCTAAAAGATGGAAGGGGTTCTACTTCTAGTGTTACATCACCATAAGTAAAATTACATGTAATAGAAATAGAAATAGAGGTAGATTACAAAATAAATTGCAATACATATTGTTCATACAAGGCTTTTTTCTTGAGCTTTGTTCAGTCATTTGCCTTAAAAGGCTAAGTTTTGGACACTTTGGAAGGGACCCTACATTTGTAAGGGTTGAATAGAATTGTCTTTGCTATGCCTTTAACTTCATTATGTCAACTTATGCATATTCAATGATCATGATTAGCCATGTTTACATGTTCCACAGTCTCATCACTATGCACTAGTGAGCTTGTTAGCAAGTAGGGTTGGGACCCAAGAACATTTGTACTTCTAGGCATACTCATTATACTTACTCATGTATATTTAATGACTATGATTAACCATTTTTATATGTCCTTTAGTCTCACTCTTGCCTACTAGTGGACTTGTTGGCGGAGAGCAATGAGACCCAAAAATATTTGTTTAAATTAAAAAAATAAAAAATGATTTCAATCTCATTTGTGCTAATAGAATAGTGGTATGCAAGGCCAATATTAAAGGAATTATTGTTGCTATCCCTTAACTTCCATACATGCCCATTGTGNCGGGGAAAGAAAAGAAACATTACCACAGCTGTGTTTTTTGCTGCCATTTCAGACTCTAAAAACTTTTGAAAGTTCTAGATAAATGCAAACAAGAATGCTTAAAGTCACAGAGAATGTAAAAGTGTATCAATTACAGAATAAGTCACAGGGTTAAGGGGAAGGGGAAGCTGAGATAACTATGAATGAGACTCAGAAACAACCTTATAAATAAACGATTACTAAAGGAGGAAACCCAATCTAGGGCACTACCAATTGCCCACACAAACTGACTCATTACAAGAGAGAATGACATAAAATTAGATGAGGCAAAGAGCTCTCAATTAAGGACAGAGAGAGTTCCAATGGTGACTCCACACCATTGAAAAGGGAAGCTTCCTTGCAGAGAGATTACTGATGATGATTAGTGTTGCTGGAACACACAGGTCTTTCCCAAGGTTGCACAAGATGAACCAACTGATGACTATCCAGATTGAACTTGGATGCTTGAGATGTGAATTGGAAATGAATGAGGTGAAAGATCTGCAACTTCTCCAACCTGGTAAGCAAACATTTATTATAATAATATGTCCTTTGAAATATAACATTGCATCTTTGCTTCCAAATATAATATAAAATAATAGGCCTAATAACTTTCCACAGAAAATTGAGATTAGTAGAAGTAATGTTCAAAAATCCGAATATGTCATCATCTTGAGATAGCTTGCATGAAGGAAAAACTTTGGAAGCCCACTCCCACACATGTTGAGCAAAGGGACAATGCCAAAATACATGGACAAAGTCATCTTGTCCACCACAAAGAGGGTAATTGGGATTGGAAATCCCTAGATATTTTAAACGTTTACCAATAGAAAGACATGGTGGAGGAAACACCAAAAGAACTGCTTAATTTTGGTGAGGGTCGAAAGTTTCCAAATACGTTGGAAGAGAGGGATCTAGAATGTTACTGACTCTTGTTTGTGCCAAGACTTATTACATCGTTGAATGACCTTGGATAAGGTGAAAGGGGACAAATGGCTGGTAGGGCAAGAGTTTAACCCCATTAATCCATTGAAGGCCATGAAAAGGGCTTTGCACCGTAACATCAAGTTGCCTATGACCGTGGAGAAAGGAGTAAATCTAGACTAGGCAATGGTTAATTACATCCGACTCCCCATACAAATTATTAAACTTGACCCCCGAAATCCAATGACTAGCTAACCTAAGACAATTCAAGGAAATGACACCCTTCCGATACCAAGAGGTAGCAACCTTAGCATTTGTGATGGCAAGGGGAGTGGGTGACAGAGGTAACCACCATGGACACAATCTAGAGAGGATAGTAGGGTTGATCTTGACGTTAGTCCAATCTATGTAACTATGTAGAATTTGCCAAGCCCTCCAGATGCTTTTGAAAACATGAGATCCAAGAAGAATGATAGTGAGGGGGGAAAAGATCCAATTGACAAAATGGATGCCTTTCCAAAAGGGCTTGTTTTTAGGAAATTCTTGATGAAGCCTTAATTGTAGGAGGGTCTTAATAATATTTGAGGCATCTAAATGCTGTACCAACCACTTAGCAACCAGGGTAATTCCCTGCTTAAAGGAATTCAAAAGACCTAAGCCACCATTATTCTTGGGGGAGAGTAATAATATTCCAAGCGACTCGATGAAATCCTTTCTGAGAATCTATGGAGGACCACATAAAGTCACAAAATAATTGTTCTAGCTTCTGGTAGGCAGCTTGGGAGGGGGCCCAACATGAAGAGTAATACACATGGATTAATGCACATATGGACTTACATATGAGGTATTTAC
>MNCI01031397.1:47771-60760 GCA_015680685.1 Gnetum montanum
TTTATGTTGTCATAAGCCTTGGCATAATCAAGTTTCACTAGGAGAATATCTTGTCCATCATCCTCAGCCCACTTGAGACCTTCCCACACTGCAACCACATTGTCTAAAATATATCTACCAAGAACAAATCCTATTTTTTGAGGAGATATGATCTGGCCAAGAATTTTTTTCAGCTGTAAGGCTAAGCACTTGGCCCAAATTTTATACACCACATTGAGAAGAGTTATGGGATGCCAATTGGAGATATCGGTAAGATCCCCAGACTTAGGGAGGAGACGAATTACCCCTTGATTTAGATTGGGCCTAAGGGAACTAGTTAAGATAGCCTCATTAATGACCTGCAGAAGATCATTTTCCACCAAATCCCAATGAGTTTGAAAAAATTCCATAGGAAAACTAACATAACCAGTAGCCTTTCCCTGACTTAACTTGGAACAGGCCACCTATAGCTACACCAGAGTGATATCAGCATCAAGACTTTGCAGCATAGTGGAATTGATAAGGTGAGGATAATTAGGGGTAGCAGCCTTGAATGAAGAGATGTCAATTGGAGTAGTTGCAAAAAGGGTTTCATAGTGGTTCTTAAGAAAAGAGAGGATACTATTGTGGTCAGTAATGGTGGTACCATCACTAGAGATTTTGTCTATAGAATGCGAAGGGAAACAAATATTGAGATACTTAAAAAAATTCCTTACAGTGTTCATCTTGAATATTTAACCAAGTGAGCCGACTTTTAGTTAAGGCACTTTGTGCTCGATACACATCCCAATGTTAGCTAATCGTGCTCTAGCTAGCTTCTTGTGACCTAGAGTGTTGAAGGGATCTTGAGCTACTCTATTAGTGAGATGTTCAATAATGAGGTGAATTTTGTTGTATTCTTGTCTGACCCGAGTAGGCATTGCCTTACCATATGAATGAGCAAAGTTTTGCACTCAACATGAAGCACGATGCCACCAGTGAATCCAACCCACCTGATTTAGGGGCCTAGGTTCCGCATTCCAAAGGTTGGATAGAAGAAGTTGGGCAGCAGGGGAAGAAAAATAGTTGTTGTGTAGTCGAAAAAGATGAAATTTTTGTCGATTAGGGCTGCCATGAATTTGGATAGATATGGAGATAGGAAGATGGTCTGATAAGGTGGCATGGTGATGAACCGTAGTAGTAGAGAAGGCTTGCCAGAAGAAAAGGGTGGAGAAATAGAACCTATCTAACCTACTATAGATGCGAGCCTACCCAAGACGGAGATTGCTCTAAGTAAATCTATGGAGGGAAACACACGTAAAGGTGTCCGCCCCATCAAAAAGGTAAAACCTTTTCTTAAAGGTGGACCAGGTCTAATACTCGAAATTGTTTGGTTGAAATAACATCCCTCCAAGCTTATCTTGAGAGAATTTGATCATATTAAAATTGCCTTTGAATATCCAAGGCACTAGAGGGAAGAGAATTTGCAAGTTCTTGCCAAAGGAGAGCTCATTTTGTGGAGTCGTTTGGGGCATATATCGAGAAAATTCCAAAAGGTCCATGCAAGGAGGTGAAGGTGGCCCAAGAAACTCTATGACCCGAATCGGAACCACTTTGAAGGATTTTAGTTTTCCAGTAGGGTGAGAGGAGAATGACAACGCCTCCTTTCCACTTGCATGGGACTTCGCTAGGATTGAGAAGTGAGGAAGAAACCATGGGCGGAAAAGGATAAAAGGTAGGTTGAAACCTTAATTTCTTGAAGAAGAATGAAATCAAAGGCTATATTAAGACTAGAAATAAAGTTGTCTGCTCGCTTCCGTCGAAGCTTACGAGTAAGGCCTCAAACGTTCCATGAAAAGAGGTTCATGGGGAAGTGAGGGGCATTTCAATTGAGAAGTCAATAGAAGGTTCGAAAGTCAAAGTATCAACTTCCATTGTTCCTGATAGGAGGGCAAAGGAGTTGTTGGTGGAGACAAGGGCTGTGGAAGTGTTCAGTCAAGAGGAGCTAGATGGAGGAGTAGAACTAAAGGCATCTTTGACTCATTTCTTTCCACTGCCCACCACAAACTCTTCCACCAAAACGAAGTCTGTGACTGCCTTCGAGGAGATGACCTGGGTGGAGGTGTGAGTACTTGACTATTGTTTTTGTAGCTTGGAGAGGCTAAACTAAGTAGGTAATTGTGAAGCTATTGGGGAAGGAGATCCTAACTTGAAGGATTCTGAGGATGGGCGTAATGGTGTGACTAGGGAACGGGTTTTCTAAGATGCTACAGGTTGTTTCTTCTTGGCTAGAATGGGACACACCGATATATGATGCTTGACCCTATGAAAATAGCTACACAAGTTTGGAAGGTAAAAATAATCTACTTTTTAGGTGAAGAGTTTTCCACTAGCAACGAGGATTAATGAGATCTTTCGAAGAGCTATATCAAGTTCAATATAATAATAGCGAATTGGAGTTCCATTGATTGCTATATAATGATAAAAAATAATAGGACTCAGGGTTCTCATAATGTCCCTCTCAACAGATGTAAAAATAAGTGGAAGATTGGGCAATTCCATGTAACAAGGAATTATATTAAAAGTTGAGTCGTTAATATTAAAGTCAAATCTCTAGGGGCATGCTATTAGGGTTGCATTCCGTGTTGGAAAAATTTTTAGAGAGAGAGCCTTCTTGACCTGAGAGGCATCAAATAGTTCCACCAAAATGAAATTTTAGGTGTAGTATCAAGCATGAGAAACTTGAATGCCCTAGGGTTGAAGGAGGCTTTGGACTTAAGTGTTAATACTTGGGGACCTTGGTAAAGGCCCCACAATTTGAAAAAACAATTAAAATGAGTTACAAAATCTATAGAAACTACTTCAGAAATATCATCAGGTAAAAGGAAATCAATTTGAGGTGAGGTAGAGGAACTTCCCTAAGGGAGAGCAAAACCTAAGAAATCTGCCATTGCGACTCACCAACCCATGAAGCAACCATAACAATGGCAAGAACCACCGCACCACAACCAAAACCCTAGAGGAAATCCCAGCTGACAAAAAATCCCATGGCTATAACGACACCTTGCATAGCCAACGTAGCATAGCAAAACCCCACACTGCCTCTTCACAACAACATAGAGATGCCCAACCACAACCCCAAATTTCCACTGGAACTGCAGCACCACAACAAAGAAAATCACAGGGAGCTATACCCACAATAATCGTTGAGGGAGGTAGTGTAGCTAGCACCCATCACGGGCTAGGCCCAGAACGCAAAGGCCCTAGACAGCATGGTAGAAAGAGAAAAAAAACTAGGAAAATCCAAAAATTCACTAGAAATCATGACTAGGATTAGCACGTAAAGTCAAAGTTGCCTCGCTCCCCACCAAACATTGGGCAAGTGATGAGCGACAATGGCACCATAGGAGGTAGAGCACAGGAGTGCTCAGTGATGCAGCAGCGCCCAATAGAAGCAAAGAGCGCCAACAGTTATGAGAGCGTCAATGGTTCGCTGCACTAATTCATTCTCCAAACTTTAGTTGTTTGAAGAATGCACTTGTTAGTGACAATATGACTATGGTAGTTATAGTTTTGCTAGTAACTTGCTTGGCTATGGCATTTATTCACTGGTAACTTGCTTGGCTATGGCATTTATTCACTGGTAACTTACTTGGCAGTTAATGGGAACTTAACAAACGACACTATTGTTTTCCTAGGGCCAACCACATAGAGGTTTTCCTAAGTTCGCGCAATAGGACCATTGGTCCACCTAAAAAGATTTTCATACTTCCAGTTGATGTGGTCGTTTCTAGATTTCATTTATTATTATTAAGGGCTTCTAGGGAGGTTCCTCATGGTTATTCGCCATACTTATTTGGTCACATAAGTCCTTCATTAAAAGACCACTTATATTATGTAATATTGAATTTTGGTAAGATTCTATTCTATGACTAAAGTAATGGATTGTTACTTCCTTCCATGCTTTTCTCGATGGAAGTAGTATGCTTAGCAAAGCTCATCTCTGTAATTCGTTGACTTCCCAAGATTCTTTTGACATATTAGCAAATTCCACCATATATTCACACATATATTGCAACTTCCATATGTTTGACTCATTTCTTGTCATCTTTGCTAGGAGTGATTGGGGTAACTCAGGGACTCGTTCCCCACTAAAGCCCTTTATCACTCTTAGTTTCTCAACTCTTCCAATTACTCTTTTATTTTACAACATTACATTCTCTTACCTAGTCCATCTAATATACCATGCATGCAATGCCTCTTCTAGTAATTATGGTTCATCAAGCAAATAGAAAAATCATTGGTCCACTAGCTAGCTTGTTGTCGATGGGTGTGAGTGATGAGCAGTCAATATTAAGGTGCTACATCTCTAGAGGTATTGTTCTTTAGAGGCAATTGCATCCCTAAGGCTCTTGAGTAGAATGGTAAGATAGTTAGGTCGATATGTTGATAATAAGTAAGGGTAAGATTACAATAAGCTCATTCATTGAATGGGGTAACTTGGGGACTCGTTCCCTGCTAAAGCCCTTGACACCCAACTAGACTCATAGCAAGAACCTCAGAGCAACCTAGTTAGCAATGATCCAAGTCCATAACTACTAACCAAATCCAAAACCATAAAGCTAGTTAGGGAGACACAATTAATTAGAACACACATCACCTAGGCATAATACAACAATATATATCCTTCTTTCCCAGATAACTCAAGCAGTTAGATATCTTGAATGGTTACTATCAATAAGAGAATACAATTGGACCTGCTTGATGTAGTCAATTGACTACTTTCTATCTTGATTTTATAAACCAAGTTAAGCCACAATACCATAACATAATTAATTGAGGTAGGAAAAAGAACTCTTCCCTGTTTGTCTAGTAGAGTAATTGCTTACTCCTTTGCCTCTAGACTTAGACAACACTTGCCATCTTGGCTCACTTTCAGTGCTATCACAAGGTTCTTTCATGAAACCGTCAACTTTTAAATTGGAATCGACAGTTGGTGAGTGCAGAAGTGATGCGCATAGTTTGGTTCCTTGAATAGGATGCACCTAATTTTTTGACTCCCAGCTTCTCGTATTTCTAGTTTAAGCAACTTCCTTTTAGGAAGCTATGGAATGATTCCTTTGTAACCAAGGGAACTCAGGGACTCGTTCCCCACTAAATTCATCATGTGAGATATCTCAACATTTATCTAGTTAGCAAATTATACAATCACGCTAGTGAATGGAGTCAATTAAGATATATATATATATTTCAAATTACATCATACATATCTACTTGCTAGAACACTCTCTTCATTATGAGCATTGAGCTAGAATCTCAGTCAACCAAGCAGTCTTCATATTGTTGTTAGTAATGTAAATCGTTGAATATTTTTGTTTGTGTGTGTCACCTTTACTAGGATACTATCTCATAGTATCCTCCTCCTTGACCATTACTAGCATTATTCTCCATGAAATTAGTTCATACTTTCGTGATCTTAGCATGTATCAATTCCACTTTATGTGACCTGAATGCCAGCACATTTGGTGAGTTAGGTCACGATGCCATAGGGAGGGGGTAAGAATTCCAAGGAATATTTAGATATTATATAGTAATTTTTCCTAGTAAGTTTTTATTATATAGTTGTAGTAGTAAGTTTTCTTGAATCCACCATACATATAGACTTTCTAATAGGCAAATAGCCTAGTGTTCACATTAGGTGGCTGGTTCTAGATGCTTGATCCATGTATAGGCTCGATTTACCCCATTAGCTAGATCATTAGTACATCAATACAATCTTTCTTTATGTATTTCTAGTTACTCCAAATAAGTTTCTATTCACTTCAAAACTCCTTGGCTATAGGTTCCATAGGTTGTTAGTATGTCTAGCCATGTTATGATACACAATTCCACTTATTCCTATGTAATTGGTATATTATAGATTTGATAAATAGATTTAAGCATTGCACGTTTGCAAACTCAGAAGATTTCCCAATAATGATAGCTGGTTGATAGCTTGAGACTATCAAACAATCTCTTCCACATAAGTGCCTTAAGATTGTGGTGATAGCAAAGCTCTTTTATTCTTAACTCAAGCTCATTATAGCTAGTGATTCTTAGTTGGCCATTGGCACACAAAGAGCTGTTCCACATAATGTTGACTTGTCGCTTTTAGTGATCATCCCCACCTAGTCCATTAAGTTAATATGTCAAGGCAATCTTCACAAAGTAATTTTGGATAAATAGGATTATTCTTTTCCCTTTAGATGCACATAGGCCATAATATATCAAGTTGGATTTTAAAAGTTGGTTAATTGTCCTAATAAGCTTCAAGATATCAGAATCATCACAAACTGATCAACTTTGGTTTTCATATTTAACTACCTAGCATTTGAATAGGCAGTCGTAAGGAAGTCTTTCCTTCAAATTTTCCTTAGATAAGGTTACCTTAAGGCCAAGGCCAAGGCCAAGGCTTGATTCACAATCCTCCAAAACCTCCTTTTGGCAAGATAGCCCTAATTGAGAATGAAGGCAAAGTCAACATGCTTATGTCTACGACCCATTCCCATTATTAGGTCATATGTCTTCCTAAAATACATTTTGGATTTATTTTTCTTATCATATGAGTTTCAATCCAAGTTTACAATCATGGGATAAATTTCCATGCCATGCCTACCTCACGACACGTGTAGTCCCTGCCTTCCTTATCTAGAATAGGGATGGTTAGATAGTCACTACTTAGCTAGATGATCTCCAATGCCATTTGGTACCTTTTCACTACTTCCAAAAGGTTATTATGTGGGATGTTATCGAAGCAACTGGTTTTGCTTATTTGCCCCCATTCGTGGATGGTGCTATAGCAGGTTATGTAGCTGTAGGCTTTTCTAAACCCATGAGATGTTTCAAAGAATGTATGATCATAGACATAGGACATAAATAAATGCATACCTCACAACACCAATTTATCCCTAAGAGTAGGAATAGTGAGGGGCCTTATACCCACTTTACTGAGCGCCTTTGATATGTATTTCCTATACATGGAACTAAATCGATATCTACCATGGCTTATATCATAAAATATGTATTGGATATCTTCTAAAGAAAGTCATGAGTTTTGTAATATAGGATTACAGATTAGTGCTTATCGAATTCCATAGGCTAGATGATTTCAATCGTATTTGTTCATATTAGTTATCATTATTATATGTTGATATAGGTCACAATTACAAAGCATTTTACTTGATCCTAGAAGCGCTCACTAAACCATAACTCCTAAGAGAAGTGTGAAGAAACTAGCTTTCTTCTATTCTACAGGGAGCTCACTCTTTTGGAATTACTTACTTCCTAACTTTCACCACTAGCCCCTAAGACCATACACCAACTCAACACAAGTTTGTTGGTATCCTTTTAGGATGATCCACACTATATTAAAAGATTAGAGAGCATTCCATCTAGCCATCCTTGCAATAGTTAGCAGTGTTCATTGCTAGATCCTGTCCTACCACTCATTAGGCCATCGCATGTCATCCTCAAATATATGCTCATATCCTATTTCTTTGATATAATTACTTGTGATTTAAATGTTATATAGGTGGCGAGTAGGTAGTGTGAGCTAGTTTAGGATTGCAATAATAGTCTTGAGCCAGTGGAAAATTTTGACTACCTTTCCTCCCACGAGCACTTTCCAACTAAAGATCTAGAGGGTAACATAGGACAACTAAGGCAGTTACCATGTTGCGTTTTTGTGAAATGCACACTTAGGGCCTTGAAAGGGGTAGGGAATGAAATACATAAGTGTTCCCACTAACACAAGGAACAAGTCCTTGAGTTCCCCTAAATGACCAGGGTAACTTTGGGTGACTAAAGTGTTTACAGTGCTAGGTTTTCATGAAACACACACATAGGGCCCTGGAAGGGGTAGGGAACGAACTATGTGAGTTTCCCCAAATGACCAGGGAATCTCCCATTGGAGAAAAATAGCCCATGTAATAGGATAACTCACTTCATGAGTTCCCACTATGCACGTTTCTTACGATGTAGTATGGTAACCTCAATAGTTGTCCTATGTTATCCCACGATCATAGCTTTTCCTCAAAGCCCATACCTTACAACATGAATGTTTACTACATAGGTTTTATTAACATATTCTATACATAATAATGAATGACATTTTGGAATTTTATATGTTATTTTTATTTACATTTGTGACAGCTTTAGCAGGGAATGAGTCCTCGAGTTCCCCCTCATTTGTCATTCCATTTTGGTGGGGGCGCACACACGAAACATAGAATCTCTATCTCTCTAGCTAAATAATAGAATCTTCCAACTAGCTCTTTTTTGGATCACAACCAAACCTTACACCATGCTGAGAACAAAAGGAATGCAGGTTGGATTGTATATAGATCACCTTCCCGAATGAGGAAACTTAAAGTAACTAAATTTTGTTGGCTTAGTTGGGTAGTGGTACCAGAAAGATGGGTTAGGATGCCAAAAAAGTGAAGAGATCTTGTGGTTCTTAGTCTCATTCTTTTGAGGTAGTATGTAAGTGTCAAAGAATATGCCTCAAGTACTTACTTCATAGAATAATTCTACTACATGTCTGTAATAGATGTAGTCTACTACAACAAGGGTATCACAAAACATAAAAGAAATAGTACTTAGTCTAGGATTACACAATCTACTACGACATTACTAGGTAACTATTCTAATCAAAAAATCATCAACCAATTCCTCTCCTCTGATATTAACCTCAAGCAACCTATCACCACTCTTACATTAGAATGGGTTGGGAAAACTATGACTTAGTTGTGAATGGAGGATTGGCAATCTATCTTCCCTCTCATCTTGGTGATGGACTAACTCAATAAAGTTAATGTCTGCTCATCTACTCTGCGGTAGGTTGCTTACCTAGAATAAGAAACCTGCTAGTGAATCTAGTAGCATTTGTTATGTTTCTATGAAATGCATGTGCATACTATGCTCTATTAGTTCTTGTTATTATGTAGGTAATAGATGTCACATTGAGAATCAACATGCATTAAGTACCTTAGTCGCATTTCATGGAAACATGCATAGGGTGGGCTGGTCTTCCCAATCTATGGTTAGTTGGTGCACTAACTCCAATATATCTTCCTGATTTGTATCTCAATCTATCCCCCCTACTAGGTTGGTCTTCTATCAATCATAACTATTGGTTATGTCTAATCCTTGGTGCTAAGGGACTTTAGCTAGGGAATTACTATGGTCACTTCGAGGTTGTTCGGGGGAACTTGAGGACTTGTTCCTTGCTAAAGCCTGTTGTGCACATTTCACAAAAATATAGCATAATAACTGCCTTAGTCACCCTACGCTACCCTAGTTCTCTATAACTACTAATGCACCTACATTACCTTAGGCATTCCCCCGCTAATACACCTACATTGCCTTGTTTCAAATATAGATTTCAAAAGTTGGCTTGTGGGGATGGTTGGTTGGTTGGAAGGTGCAAGAGGTTCATGTAGGACATCTTACTCTTACCTTTCATGTAGGGTGTCTTACTCTTACCTTTTATAAGGTTTTGTCTCTTTTTGGTATGTATGTTGCTTTGCTCTCTTAGGAGTGAACCAAGTGGGTTGTGTAACCAAAAAAATGATGTTGGAATTTTCACCTATTCATATCTATTTAGTAATAAGTTTGCTACTTTCTTTGATCTCACTAAAACATTTTCCATTTGTTGGTTCAACTTATCCAGAAAAATTATCGGCCCACAAATGTGATTCCAATCCTTTCAATGATGCTAGAAGTCATTTCAATATATGATTTTATCTAGTTTCTACTTCATTTGTTATCTCTGATCTAGAAGTAACCTTCTCCTCTCCTTAGGTAGTCCCTTTCAACAAGACTAATCTATTTGGATCTTGATCCATTATGGCTTTTTTATTGATTTTGCAGATTGGATTTCTCCATAAATGGAAGAAGGATGCTTTAGATTGGGAGTAACTAGAACAAGAAATATGCATATACAAAATATCATGTTGAAACTGGTTTGATGGTTGTTCTCCACTAACCACAAGGATATAGTGAATTTATTACTAATACCCCTACATTTTATGATATCTATTATTAACTTTTCGCTTATTTGTACTTCGTGCTCCAAATTTTCCTTATCCAATATGAATTTTTGAGGGTAACATAGGGTAATGTAGGGAATGAGAACACCCCCTACGTTACCCTAGTTGTTCACTAGCTAATGTAAGGAATCTCCCATTGGTCAATTCTCATTTCACGAGGTAACTCACTTCATGAGTTCCCTGCCCTTATGGGGCCCTACATTACCCTGGTTATTCCCTAAGTGCATGTTTCATAGAAATTCTTATTGTAACCTTAGTCCCCTTTAATTACACTTATCTGTCACCTTTTATTTCTATTGTATACCATTGTAGTATTTACTTTCAATCTATTTTTTCTATTTTGAATGTGGTATACTACCTTGTGCACGTTTCACGAGAATGCTTATTGTAACCTTAACTTTTGGATTTTGGGATGGTCCATTTTCTTAGGGACCCATGGGGTCTAAATCCTATGGATTTGGACTTCTCCCTTTAGGGCAGAGAAGGCAATTTTCCAACACCTCCTTTAGGGTAACATAGGGGTCGTTTCCTAGCTGAAGCTCCATTCACTAGGTAACAAAGCACCTATATTGTGGTCAAACAATGATCAAACAAGGTTGATCAACAGCAACAACATTACAAAGAGCTCAATCCTTTAAGGGGAAGGGGTCAATGACCAGCTAATTGATTAGAGCCAAACTGAAGTGATTATTACAAGTTCTCCTTGGAGGAGACGATGGCACTACACTGGTGGAAACATTGACATTTACATGTAGATACTAATGGTAATAATATATTATCCCATTTGAGTATGTACTCAAAATGCTCTTTACTGCTCCAACATACATGGGTGGGGACTCCAATTATGGATTATGATTTGAAAATTCTTTCAATAAAAAGTGACTTCGCTTTGTCTTTCCAATAGAAAGATTTCCTTATTTTTGTGAAAGAAAAGGAGAGAGATTAGTTATATGCGAAGCAATACACTCTAAAAATAGAACACCAAAAGTGTGGGAAATGGTAATAGGTTGGATCAGATGTGATTGGTACTCATGATATTATGTTTGGAGAGGTAGATAGGTTACAATAAGCTCATTCTTTAAATAAGTTCATGAGGCCATGATAGAAAACAACACAAAACCATGAAATGCTGAGGTTAGCATGATATGTTTTCATGAAATGTGCATATCCCCACAACATAAAACACAAATCTGCGAAACATGCATTTTTTGGGTAAGCGAATTAGAAGAATGAACACATAAAACTTGTGGCCCCTTTTTTTGCAAGCCAATAGGTTAAGGTATACACCTGTGACTATAAGACTTTAGTTGAACTAAATAATCTCGGCCATAACTAAAGGGCTTAACCCATCCAAGGTTCAGTAGTAGCTATTCTTGCCCTTGTAAGGCCACGATGACCTATAGAAGACCTAGGTTTGAGGGCTAAGTCCATTCATCATGAAAGTAATGGATAAGACAAGGGCAGAGGCTACTCCAACAAGAATACAACTAGACATCGATTGGCAATTTTGACAACTTCTTTTTTTTATTATTGCACAAGGTACCATAGGCCAAGGAAATCAAATTGAACAAAAAGCTCCAATACCGGCTGATGAGACATGAAATTGCTCATATTGCTGGCGGTCGCGTTAAGGCACCCATGATAAGGCACCCACGTTATATCATGGGTCGCGATATCACGTATGTGATATATCGTATGTGATATATCATGGGCCACGATATCGCAATTTCTATAAATAAGAGGCGGCTCTCCCTCATTTGCATCCCAGTTTTAGAGTAGTGAAGCTCTGGTAGTTTGATCCCTCCAGAGTTAGATTTTTTCCCGTGTCTACCCGCAGTGTGGTGAATGTAATTGTACGGTGTCTTTATTCGAGTGTGTCGTACTTGGACACGCACATGACCGGCAATAAAGATCGAGATTACTTCATCATTGCAGCATTCACTTAGTTTATCTATTTATTGTTATTTATTTAATGTTATTTATTGCTTTCGTAGTGCGGTGTGAGTACGACTTGACTACGAGCATCCACGGGTGTGTACGGCTAGTCAAGGAATCGGTTACTCATCGTGATTAGTCTCTCACCCTTAAACTCCTAGAAGCGGAACGAGTACGACTTGATTACGAGCATTTAAGTGTGACTGCTTGGTAGCCCAGTGGTGTAGCTAGGGGGATCTATGCTTGGTAACCTAGTGGCATATTTGGGGTCTGCGCTTGGTAATCCTAGTGGCGTACCTAGGCCTTTGCTTGGTAGTCCCAGTGGCAGTTGTGCACGAAGTCCAAGATGTGTACGGTTGATCAAGGAATCGGTTGCTCATCGCACTTAGGCTAGATTAGATTTTCTTACCCTTTTCCTCCTAGTTTAGTTTAGTTAATATTATTTTCCACTACCTTCAGGAGTAGCGTAGAATTAGAACACATCATACACCTCATCTAGACTAAACCATACGTGACATATGCAAAACTAGTCTAGATGGGAAGACAATGAACTGCGACCTAAGGCTAACTATCTAGGTGCCACAACTAGTCCATCTGCGGAGTTCGACCGAATCGTGCATGCAACGCTCGTTTCTTATGGTTGAGTGTAGGGGTACCTCACCACTCATCATTGGCACCGTTGCCAAGGATGGTGCTAGTTATCTAGATTAGTTATATCATACAAGGTCGCTATAAAGAACTTAACGATATATCTTTTAGAAAATAATAATTATAAAAAGTCACGCATAAATTCACACACAACAATGCCTCTCCTACAAGATAATAATAACACCACACTTAGTGAGGAAGTTCATTGGAGAACCAACGAACCATATGACGATGAAGATTGGACTACACAACCTGAAGTGGGAGTTTCTTATAAACAAGAACAAAAACAACGTCATCCTAACACAAGAAGACATAACTTACCCGATGACGATGAACCCCCACTGGCCACTACAAGCCTAA
>MNCI01031397.1:77679-102652 GCA_015680685.1 Gnetum montanum
CGATATCGCGTCTTATCCAAAATAGGGTGCTTAGTAAAAGTGATGATTTTTCGAGTTTTTACAACCAAAAATGAAGGATTTGAGGTAGATTTGAAAGGTCTAGGGTAATATCAAGTGGAAATTAAGGCACTAAAAGCATAATGCAGTGGAGTTATATAACGATGTTCATTGAAAAGGGTGAGGAAAAAGGACATGTAGTGGTTCTAAGGAACATTCGGTTGAAATGATGGCAAAGGAAAGAATAGATTTGGCAATGGAGTACTTAGAGAGTAGAAGATGATGTGGTGGCATGAAACAAGTACAAATTACAAAAGTCACACAAGTGGGTCCTCTCCAAAGCAGGTTCCAACCTATCATGCCCTTGCGCAACCACACCTTAAAATGTCTGTAGGCACTAGAAGGGTTAAATGCAATTCACACCTATGCAACAAAACACACACATGTTAAATGCCACCGCGTTGAGATATGAATTATATGCCACACAAGACACACGTTAGAAGTACTTGGATAGTGAGATGAGATGAATTGTAGAAGGAATTACAGAGATCAAGATGTGAGGTAACTTACCCTAGGCACAATGAATCCTAAGTGTTGTTCGTGATTAAAGTATCATTAACCTTTCACTCCAAGATCAAAACCAAGTCCATACCTCTGATCAGTGACATCGCACTGTGTCATCCTGATGATAGACAACCATAAGAGCATCATAACATCAAGGTGTACGATCACTTGGAATTTTGTGCAAGGAGGGAGTGATTCAAATTTTTTTGTGGCACGTTTTTCTTAATCTTTTCTTTTCTATGTCATTTTGTATTTTTCCTCTTGCTTTTTTCTCCTTGTCTTTTTCTTATTTTAGCTACTTTTTGCACTTTGTCTTTTCCAAAGGTGATCCAAAGAAGCCACCAACCTTCAAGCATGGATGCATGTCTTTCTAGTGGAACCCTCCAGAAAAACATTGAGTTCCTTTATTGAGTGCCTTTATTACAACTCTTACTTCCATTTCTCATTAGATCTACAAGGATCTTAGTACAACCAAGCTGCATGATAGCACATACAAATGTCACCAAAGAGAATCCACAAGTCCCCTTGATGTCACACCCTTGCCATTCCCTCTTAGTTCATCACTCTTCACTCTGGGCATAATGAGTACAAAGTTACTTTAAGTTTTGATGATAACAAGAATATCATCATACCAAGAGTAAGAACCTCTTATTAATAAAATGGGTGGGCGAATGTTGTGGGCTCACTATCCAAATAATTAGTTATTGTGACTCGATAGCATAGAACAACGCCTCAATCAACTGGTCACATGAGTATTTGATTCATAGATGAGATTACCCTCAAAAAGATAAAACAACAAATTAAAAAATAAAAAATTAGAAAACAAAAAATTGTAAAACCAAAGAAAAGGAAAAACATTTACTAATTCTGCTTGTTAGAGTGAGGGGTATCCCCCATGACTAAACCTTTGATCATGGTGAGAATTAATAAATGAAAAGTTAGGATCCATGCATGTTGGAAATATTGGGGTTTGATCATATCCAAACCACTAGGTGTATTTTGATGTGGTGGCAGGAATGTACCCAAAACTAGGGTTCACACACTTGTTAAAGTAGGCATAGTGGGGCAGATTATAAGATGTGATTATGTGATAAGAAGCTGACCACTAGGGCACCCATGACCATAAGACTGTATGCAAGGATTAGTATGTCTCCTCATGGTGTTATATTCATTGGGCCACATGGTTGTTGGAGTGTTAATTGATGGCCCGGAGAAAGTAACATGAGGCATTGAGTTTGAAGAGGAAGGTGCATCACAATTTTGGGCTTATGCTAAGTTGGACGATGCAGTAATTTCAGAACTATGCTATCTCTTTCTACAACCATGCCTAAAGAAAATACGCTTCCGATGTGATGGAAGACTCCCATTGTTGTTGACAATAATAGTACAAGTAATCTTCGTTGGTTGGTGCTATGGTGTCAAACCTTCCGATACTACTAGTGGCAATGTAGAAGGAGGTGAAGGATGAGAATATTGAGAGTAAGGAGAAGTGTAAGGAACATGAGGTGGTGATCTCGTAGGAGAGGACATGGGTTGATGATACTCAGGAGAATGATAATGATAAGGTGAAGCAGAGGATGTTGATCCAGTTGGAGAAATAGGGTGTTGAACATAATAAGCACTTGATTTTGGGTGATATGAAGGGTGTGGCTAGTTTGGCGATGGCCTTCCCCACAACTGGAGGTTTTGCCACTAGGGTTGAACATGGTACTTCTATATGAAATTTCGATGTAACATTCTTTTCCAATGCTTATGTAGATGTGACAAAATTAGGCATTGTCCTTTGGGGTGATCGTATAGGTAAACATCGCATTGATACTTATGATTTGCAGTTGAGCCCCTCTCCTTATTTTCTTCAACCCTTCTTTTTGATTGTCGAATGGTGTTCTATCATGTTTCTAGGTTTGGTATCCTCTGTTTGTTTTGGTTGTCAGAGTTATCTTGCGTGGTTCTCCCTCTAATAATGTTTGCATATTCTCCACATTTTTCATGTACCCACTCCATCATCTTATTGATCTTTGACTCAATTTCTTCTAGTGATTTTAGTATTGGCAAAGATGGGGATGGTTCCACCTCCTTGAGGTGAGTTGATTTCTCTTCTTCATGATTATGGACCTCTGTTACTTTAAGAGTTTAGTCCTGTTGAGATCTTTCAACATTCTCCCATTTAGCTATTTCTCCTTCTTCTTTTGCTACCTGCTTAATAAGCTCTTGGAATTAGCGGGTTCATAGTTCATATAGTTGACCTAGGGCATACATCCCTGGGGTCTCCCTTATTTCATTATGAAGCCCATCCATGATATGACACATTAGCCTTTATTTGGAGAACCCATGGCTTGGGCATTTTTTTAACAACAAGTAATATCTTTCTAAGGCCATGTCCAAGGGTTCATGTTGCCCTTGTTTCCACTCTTGGATTTGTCTCCTCAATGCTGACACTCTTGCACAGGTTTGATATCTTTCGTTGAAGAGGTTTACCATTGTAGGCCAATGACAAATTGAATTTGGTTTTAAAGACTTGTATCACACTTTTGCTTGGCCAACAAGTATCATAGGGAAGAGCTGAAGCCTTTGCCACCCATTCTCAATGTTATTCCATACAGAGGCATTGTAGAAGGCTTGTAAATGATGTTGTGAATCTAAATCATAGCCTCTTGAGAACTTAGGAATGTTGTTTAAATCAAGCCGAGGTAGACGACTTTCCTTGCAATGCCCATGGGATATTTAAACGGCCTTTGTTATATGAATTAGGCACTTAGTGGCCAACAAGGTGTCATTGTCACTAAGTAGGTTATGAGTTCATGAGTTGGGATGATGTTGTCTATGTTCATGTTGGCGTTCCTGATTTTTCCTGTGGGTTTGATTTTTATTTCTATGCCGACCCCTTAAGGAATAGTCATCCACATCACAACTTGACATTGAAAGAGTGGAGGAAGAGAGGAAACTAGAAGACTCATCATGACTTTTGTAAGTCTTCCAATCATCCCCTAATGTACTCATGTTATCCATTGAGAAGGTCCTAGGCCTTATGGGCCTCCTCATTCTAGGAGATGTCCCATCTTCACTAGAGGTATCTGAGTTGGATGACAAGAGTCCTTGAGTATCGTTGGGGTGTCAATGAACATATGAAACTCCTACATAAGATTGAGTACTCCAAACTTCTTCTTCATCATAAATTTCATTGGTTCTCCAATGAATTGCCTCGCTAGATATTGCATTATCATTGTCTTGTGAGAGAAACATTTTCGTGAATTGTGTGTGAATTAATTGAATTTAATTTCTTTGTCTAAAAGATATATCATTAATACGCTATTACAGTGATCTTGTATAATATAACTAATCTAGATAACTAGCACCATCCCCAACAATGGTGCCAGTGATGAGCCATGAGGTACCCCTATGCTCAACCATACGAATACGAGCGTGTATGCGCGATTCAGTTGAACTCTACAGATGGACTAGTTGTGGCACCTAAATAGTTATACATTGATCGTAGTTCACTATCTTCCCACCTAGACTAGTATTTGCTTTGTCACATATGATTTAGTCTAGAGTGAGGTGCATGATGTGGTTTCTACTACTATGCCACTCCTAAGAACAATGAGAAGTAATTAATTAAGCTAATAAGCAATAGGAAATAACATCTAAGCTAGCCTAAGTGCGATGGGCATCCATCCTTAATCATCCACACACATCTTGGACTTCATGTACTACTTCTGGAATTACCAAGTGCACATCACTTGAAACACTACTTGATACGCTAGTGGGTTACCACGTAGTTACACTTAAATGTTCGTGGTTAAGGAATACTCATTCTGCGTTACAACAGGAACAGTAAATGACAATAAAAGAAATGTTAACTAAGAAAACAACAATAGATAATAAACAATTAAAATAAATTAAAAGGTAAGTGAATGCTGAAATGATGAAGTAATCTCGATCTTTATTGCCAATCATGTGCGTGTCCAAGTACGTCACACTTGAACAAAGATTCCATACAATTACAAGCATCACACTGCAAGCATGCACTTGGGAAAAGAACTGAAAACTAACTAAAAAATGACAAAAGACTCGACCCCAAAAGACTCAAGACTCCTAATGACTCTTCCCTATGCGCCTAAGTGCCATATTTATAGGCCAATATAGGAATCACGATATTGTACCTAGGTTGTGATATTGCGTACCCAATATTAAGGCTTGGCAAACCACGATTCATCAGTTATTAATCTTGCTTTTGTTACAAGAATCAATTTAAGTTATGGTCGAGTCTATTAGTAATTCTAACCTCTAGGTTCAGTTAGAAAAGAATGGGAGTTAATCATGTTTCTGTTACTAGAATTAGTTTAAGTTTAATCGATTATCATGATGTAATTCTAACCTCCAGGTTCAATTAGAAAAAGAATGGGAGTTTGCTAGACTTAGCCTATTATAAATAGGCCATTTGATAGTAGCTTTGATGTACCACATCGAAATAAAATATTTATGTTTCAGCTCTATTCTTGCTCCTATTATTTTGTTTTGTGTTAATTTCTTATTAGATTTGTTATGATGTTACAAGGTTTGAATGGTAATTGGATCGGATGTTCCATTTGTCCTTCAGTATTAGTTGATGAAGAAGAATTCATAAGCAAATTTTTAGAATAAAAATCAAAAATAAAATAATTATAATAAGTTTATATAATAAAAATATAATACATTTTTTACTTTTCCCATTCTTGACCCTGTGCATTCTAGTTTCTTCTATTTTTTCTTTTCTTTTCCAAATCTCAAATGATTTTCATGAGTCTTGGTGAAGAGTTGGTGCTTGGCATGTTATGGACAAGAAGTGCAATACCATTATTAATTATCTATAAAATCCTATAAATAACTAATAGAAATGCTACAAAACCTTAAAGACTTGGCTTTAACCTTGATTTACTAATTCAAAAGGATGTAAAATAGATAAAAATTATTAATTACAAGCATAAATATCATAAAGAAATACAATGTGTTAAAATTTCATATTACTTGCATACATAATTAAATAAAATTTATTTAAATAAAAATAGAGATTTGTGTTGCAACAAAAATGTAGATGTTGAAAAATTTTACTAGTTACATCATAAAATAGTATACAGATTAATGATTTCAACGACTCATGTAGCCATCTAGAAATAAAGATATTCACATTTGCAATTTACCAAATTAAATAATAAATTTAAAATAATAATTAATATAAATATTAAAATATAATAAAATAATATTAGTTTTCCCTGCACACATTGAAATGAAAAATGATCTTTGTAATGTCACCATCCAAATGACACAGACAATAATTTCATATTTATCATACTCTATTATTTATTCACAAAAGTAGGTACATGGCTCAAGTATCCAAAAAGTGTACATAGTTTCTATTTTACAAAAATAAAAAATATACAAAAGTTATTTTGCTCGGTTAGAGGGTCCATCTTGTAAAAATTGATTGATTTTTTGTCCCATATCCCTCTGTGATATTTCCATGGCTACTCTAGGCTCTCTACATCAAAATGCATGACAAGTCACAAACCCTCAAATAAGAAAGGTTATTTTATTTCTCTCTTCATAGAGCATAAAGGTTCTAGGCCAAAATTCTTAAGATATAGGCTAGAAAAAAGTTTCTAATTAAATATTCAAAAATGTTTAAAAGTCTAGAAATACCACAAATTTTGTCAAAATTTTAGAAGAAATCTAAAAATCCAAAGAATGTAGTTTATCAAGGCTAGCTCTTAGTTACCCTCAATAACAAAGGGACACACCAACAACTCTTGAAATAACCTTACTATTATCCTCATGACCTCAAACAAGCCACTTATAGCCAAGTCTTAGCAATAGCCTCACTAGTAACATCATCAATAGTCAACACACACATCACACACCTCTAGACTTAGCTACTTGGTGTCATGGTCTCAACTAATTTCCTAGCTTCATATCAACTTACTAATCAAAATCTAAGGTAGGAAATCTATCTAAACATTTGTTTGTGTGGGATGGATCCCACTAAAAAAACATTGTACTACTGCATCTATATGGAGGTATCTAAAAGATTCACAACTCCCATAACTATTTGAGTAAAATTGATGATATAAATATTATTATTTTATTTCAAAAATCCAAAATAGCAAAAAATCCATGATTACCAAAGTTCTATAAAAATTCTTACAAAATCTTGTTTTTATCAAGAACTGGTCCAAAATAATCATAAAATATCTAAGAAGCAAGTTGGCAAAGCTTCCACAATTCTAGAAATTCACTAAAAGAGAAAAAATGATTTGGACAAAATTAAAATACTAATTTCCATATAAGAATAAGCCCAAACTAATCAAATATGATGGAATCTTGGCTTAATAATCAAAATTGTGAAAGAATAACAAAAACCAAAAAGCAAAGAAAGTGTACAAAATTCATGACAAAATAGAATAGTCACATGAAAGGAAATTAAATTAAGCGTTCTTATCATGTTGGCAAGTTTTAGAATCTTCTTGTTTTTTTTCTTTCCTACTAAGATGCATTTTACTTCATTTTAAACTAATATGCTAAAGAACCCTTTACAAACTGAAATGAGACATATCAAAAGCTACAATTTATTTATAAGTGAAAGAATCACATGTAGTGTGACATGTAGGCTTGCTTTATGTTCAGAAACGGAAGAAAGAAGGCTAAAATTGACTTGAAAATGAAAAAAGAAAGTGAAAAATGGTTTTTGTTTTGTGAAAAAGAAAGAAAAAAAAAACCTAGATTGCAAGACATGGCTATGGAGGAAATAGAGAGAAATGGTGGGTGAAAAATGTATATATGTGATATATATAACATATTTACTTTAATATGTTATTTTTTCTTATTTTCAAATTGCCTTTGTACACATGTGATCGACTTACTTTTAATTTTGATTTAATTTTTTTTCATAAACATTTTTCATAAGTTCTTCTCTTTATTTTTTCTCTCCATTAATACTTCTAAGGTTTAGGACCTTATAATAGGCACATTGGAACTCCAAATTAAATTATGTTTGAACCTTTGATATCATATGTAACTGCATGCTGAAATCATATCTAAACATTACTTATCATAGTTGCATAATTCAAATACCAAAGCTTTTACAATATTTTTATTAAACTAAAAGTGTGATATCTCAAGAACCATAATTGCAATTCTAGTAAACCAAAAGTCAAAACCAACATTTTTGAATATCCTAGATAGATAAGTAAGGTCAAATTCTACATAGGACATCATCCTAAATACTTTCTAATGAATTGCGGTTAGCCAGGCCCCAATATTAGATCCTTGATATCGAGTACACGATATCGTAGCTTGGATAATGATATTGAATACATGATATTGTGATTCCTGTGTAGGACTATAAATATAGCATTCAGGCACACAAGAAAGGGAAGCGTTTTGAGTAGCCTTTAGGGTAAAGTTGTTTTGTCAGTTTTCAGTTCTTTCCCATGTGCATGCCCATAGTGTGATGATTGTAATTGTATGGAACCTTTATTCGAGTGTGACGTACTTGGACACACACACAATCGACAATAAAGATCGAGATTACTCCATCATTGTAGCATTCACTTAGCATTTAATTACTTTATTTATTAATTATTAATTTTTGTTTTCTTAGTTTATGTTTTCTTTATTGTCATTTATTATTTCTGTTGTTAATGCATAATGAGTACATCTTAATCACGAACATTTAAGTGTAACTACTTGGTAACCCAGTAGCGTATCTAGTAATGCTTAAGTAATGTGTACTTGATAATCCCAGAAGTAGTACACGAGGTCCAAGATGTGTACGGATGATTAAGGATGGATGCTCATCACACTTAGGCTAGATTCGACTTTATCTCCCATCGTCTATTAGTGCACTCAAGTTAATTCCCATCAACTTTAGGAGTAGCATAATAATTAGGAATTACAACATACACCTTACTCTGGACTAAACCATATGTGACAAAGCAAATACTAGTCCAGGTGAGAAGACAGCGTACTGCAATCAACGTGTAACTATCTAGGTGCCACAACTAGTTTGTCTGCGCATACATGCTCATGTTCGTATGGTTGAGTATAGGGGTACCTAGCCACTCATCACTTTCTCAATAAAACTAATTTATGCAATATTTAATTATAATTAAAAATAGACTTTGAATTCTAATTTAATGACAAAAAGTAACAAGGGATATAGTATGGGTAAGGTTAGGGTCCAAAATTGCTCCATGAACAAAGTATTATACAATAACATATATATAATAAGAATAAAAGATAAATAATTAAAAGTGCATAACTAAATGTAAATAATAAAAATTGAATGTGCATAAAGAATAAAATATGCATAGTAAAATACTTGTAAATGCATGATAACTAACTAAAAAAAACTTTCAGGGCTAATTAGATTTCAACATTTAATTATAAAATATCCATAAGATTTATAATTGAGCTTAAATAGTATTAAATCAAAGGATACAAAACTTTAACAAAATATCCTAGTAAGTAAATTATATTTGCTTATGTAGGAAATTAACAATAGCAACAACAACAATAACAGTAATGATAATAATATAATCCTATGATTTAACCAAGAAAATTAGAGCTAACATATTAAAATGCATTTGAAGAATTAATTACATACATTAATTTAAATAATTAAACCTATGCAAATTTTTAAGTTATAGCAAGAAGGTGCCATTTGAATTATGGATGATTCATAACCTCGCGAGGAGCATTTTTGGTGTCGTGATTTCTAAATTTTAAGTTTCATTAGGTTTCTTTAATTTCAAGTTAGATTCTTTACCTGTCCATGTTTTTGGCATTCTAATTTCTGTGCATGGACATGGGGATGATGTTGGGATGGGTAGGAATTTGTGATGTGTGTATTAATGATGTCGATTGTATGTTGAGTTTTGGTATGTTATTTTAATAATGTTAGTTATGTTATGAGTCATGATTGATGTGTGTGTTCCATGAAGTATGTGTTTTAATTTATTACTTGTAGTATTTGATTGGTGATTTGGGGATAGTAGAGATTTCATTACTAGTATTCAAACTTAGATGATTGATGTGGGGTTTGTTGGCTTGGACAAGATGCATGGTTAATAATTTTATAATGTTGTTATAATTTAATTTACTTTTTCTTACAAGTACAAGTTATATGCCGATAATGCTTAGATCATGGTTTGCTTACATTAGAATTTAGTAGAAAGTGCATGTCACGGTCAAGGGTGTGAGCTATGCATAATCACTATAGCATCACAACTCAATTATGGTGACATTTGAATTCTGTATTTTGTTGAGCTTGAGCTATGCATAATCATGATAGCATCACAACTCAATTATGGTGACATTTAAATTCTGTATTTTGTTGAGCTTGAGCTATGCACAGTTGCAAAAATGTCATGGAGTCATCACAATCTAGTTGTGATCAAGGTTATATTTAGAACATGCATAGGTGCGAGTCACGACAAGGTCATAATGAGGTCATGATCCTTAATAAGTGATGAGCACGAGTGAGTCAAAGTCATGGTTTAAGTTGTGACTTGTGCAAAAACAATGCATGTCCTTTGGATCTCAAAATGAATTGAGATTGATATATCATGATTGTCATGACGACTCATGTGAATGTATATAGAATATTAAAATTTAATAAAAACAATTTTTTTTATTTAAATTAGATTTAAAATTTAAAATAATAATTATTAATAGTATTAAAAACACAAAGCAAAGCTGCGTTGGCCCGCACAATTTGCACACCTGCACAATTTTTATTTAAAAAAATATTATATAAATTAAAAAATTGAAGACCCACGTGCAAGGCTCTACGTTCATGGTAAGGTGAGAGTTTGAAACCACGTTTTATAACTTGAAGCATTCTCAGAAGAGAGAGAAGCCATTTAAAAAAAAACAAAACAAAACGAGGGATTCACATCCTAAGAAAGGACTTTGATATTTTACTAAAAAAATCAAGAAGCAACCAAAGGTAGTGACCCACATTTTACGGTATTACCAACCAAGTTAGCATATCTTAAAAATAAAGACCAAGTCCCAAGGCTGCTTTCATTGGTTATTCGCGGAATCTTCGTTAACTAGCTATGGTTAAAATACATACATATACATATGTATGTAAACATGTAAAAAGCACCATAAACAATTCCGGTGCCAAAATTACCTTCCAGAGCTAAATGTACCTACCGAAGTACATTTACGTTTGTACACCAGGGGAGAGCCAGAGTTACTCACACATGGCTTTGCATTGTCAGATTTCTTCGCTGCATGCAGGAAACATGGGTTTTTTTTTTGTTTTTTTTTATTTTTCATTTTTCCGTTTTGCCTGGGCGGGTGGGTTCCAATGGAACGGCGCTACGAGGCGGCGTGAGCGAAGAAATAACTTTTGAAAAATTGGAAAAAACATGATCTCTCGGAAGCAAATATACCCAGTTGAACGTATTGTCTTTCTGACAAATATCGGGAAAAGTGCTACGATTTTGCAAATTTGCCTTTCCAACGACTGCATACGTAACATGCGCATTAAATAAGCGTGTACCCAGAAAGTATATTAAACGCCGCCAAATTTTCTAGAGTCGAAACATATTAAAGGCCGCCATAAACACCGGATAAGAATCTTGCTGATCCGTGAAGGGGCAGAATCTCGAAAAATGCAACTCTTGTTTTCTCTCCGCGCATAAATTCTGATGATCATTCTGCATCTATCATGCCCGCCCGCTATGAATGACGCTATGAATGAATGAGTGAATCTATGGAATTACGAATTATTAAGGCCTGCTGCTCGATTTTTTTTCCTAATTGAGGTTGGTTGGTTGGCTGATGCATGATGTAAAGTTGTTTTGTTTTGATGTTGGAGTGGGTGAAATCGATTTTGCTTTCACAGCTGCACGGTCACAGATTTTGTGTGTCTGTATTGGTTTGTTGCAGATTTTGTGTGTCTGTATTTGTTTGTTTGGACTGTTGGATTAACTGGATACATCTTCGTTGAGCATTCCTTCTTCTATTGCTCATCTGAGAAAGTTTCAGATGAGATGAAATGAGTAACCTGAAACCATGTTTTTTGCTTCGTATTTGGTTTTAATTTTGAAGGTAACAGGTGGCATGATGTGGCATAGCGAGAAGCTTCAGTCCCCTCACACCGTCCATCGCGCACCAAAGGAAGCATTGGGAGTGTGGGAGAGCAATGATTTCTGCACTTCAATAAATAAAAGCAAGAAGCACTGGTGGCGTGGGAGAGCAATGATTTCTGCACTTAAATAAAATAACCACGCCATGAGGTACGCCTGCTTTGAACTCTCAAGTTTTGAACCTATCAAAAAACGTTGTTGCTGCATGTTTAGCTTACATTTTTTTTTGTTCTGAATCAAAAGCTGAAAGGTCATGTTGTTGGTCTGCCTGATTTTCTGCTACTTGCAGAACACGAGTTGGCCGGGGTTAGCGGGGTTAGTGGTATGAGAAAGATGGATTAATCCATAGTTAAGTTACCCATCGTGCAAGAAAAAGAATAAGGGCGGTAAAGTTTTTCAATTAGGCTAGCCAATGCAATGATGGCGGCCCGGAGTTGCAGTCAGTAACAATAACAACCTTATGTACTGATATGTTTCTTCTTTATTTTCTTGTTTCTATGGTAGATTTACTTTTTATAAAGCGTGCGTGCAATCTTTTGTTACCATTTCCTTTTCAACGGTTTTTTTGCTATCATTTCCACTTTTAACATTTTGCTTTATCATTTTCTGTTTTTCAGGTTAACCCATTAATGGGGGAGGTTTTCAACATCATGACTCTACAACAACATCAACCCGAAGTGGAGCAAAACAGCTTAGTCAAGTACCAAAAGATCTTAATCATCACTATGATTTTTCTATGTGTTTACCTGTTGTCGTCTATGACTTTGTATTGAAATATCATGCCAAACTGTAGTGTTGCCCCACAATTAGAATGATATTTTGAAACCAGGCAATACACACAACTAAGTAAAAACATAGAAAAGTCATAATGGTCATTAGATCTTTCCGTTGACACGTTGTTTTGCTTCACTTTGGGCTGCTGTTTGCGGTAGATTTATGACCTTGAAAGTCTTCACCATTGATGGATGGGTTAGAGCAGAAGGGGAAATGATAGAGCAAATGTTGAATGGAAATTATAGTAGGGGAAATGTTAAAAGAGAAATGGGAACAAGGGGCTACTCTGCTTTTAAAGGGTTGAACGCCTTGTAATTACCTCTATGGAAACAAGGAAATAGAGAATCATTGCAGCACATAACTGCCTGTCTATTGGTTGTTACTGCCTTGCCATCATTGCATTAATTGGCCTTGATTGAAAAACTTTACTGTGTCTTATCTTTTTCTTGCACAATGGGTAAGTTAACTATGAATTAATCCATCTTTCTCTGTAACATTAACCATGGTGAACTCAATTATGATTCTGGGTCTATTTTGTCATGTTAGGCAAATAGCAAAAAATGGGAAGATCAGCAACTGCAACAATTGCAGGTTTCCAATTAGTGGTGCCATCTGCTTTGACTTTTAGTTTTTGCTTTAGATTTCAACCGAACATAGGCCAAACGCAGCTTCCTCTGCTAGAAACATGCAGCAACATTTTTTGATGGGTTCAAACTTGAAAGTTCTTTCTTCTGGGTTCCATTATTATAGAATTAGATTAGTATAATACTCTACTCTAAAACACAAAATAATTAGTTCTCATTCTGTTTCTTTTTTTGATAAGAGAGCAGGAAGATAAAATTCTAGGATGCTTTCAAATATTGCACAATTGTAGCTATTTTGTCTACAGGTTTAGCATTGGTTTTTGATCTGTTTTGATTTCAATATTCATATAGTTTAGATTACTAAAAATTGATTCTTTCCATTTTATGTTATCCAGCTTTAACAATGTGTATTGACTCGGTAATGTGGAAAAGAATCATATGGCCAGAGATGGAGGCCTTCTGGTTCAATTCTGTTTTGAACTGTAGCTCTGGGTGGGGTGTATCTTAAAAGCATTTTGTTGATATTGCAATGATACTAATAATAAGAAACCTTTTTATTTTTGTTCTTTTTTTTGTTTCATATTTTTACTTTCATGCTGTTTGTCAGATCTGCTAAATCTAAATTTGCATTGTCCTATGTAGTTTCATTTTAGGAATATATGAAGACAGTCATGTATAGCTATGCGTGCCCTACCATTATACATGTTAACTCACAACAAAACATTCAAAAGTGTTGATAGTTACTTTCACTCTTAGTCAAATTAACCAGAAATGTTGTGAAAGAAATCTAAACTCTCTGTTATGTTGTTTTGTAATGGAGATATTTTGATTGTTGCGTTGAAGTGGAAAGAATGTTTCACACTTTCTGCATCATGGAAGTGCGAAACTTCAAATGCCTTGTAAGAGAACATGTTGGATGCAACTGCAAGTATGTGTTCTGTAAGGAAGTTTCAACTACGTAGGAGCACACTTTGGATGTACAGGAACTTGCCCCTGTTAACAAATGAAACCTAAAAAATTAAGATGAAACATTAAAACTATTATATGCATATCAGTCAGCAATCAAACACAGAGAACTAAAATCTTTCTGCAAAGTTGGTTGAAGCAGAATTTTGAGAGACAAGGTGAGGTTTGTGGAAGTTATGGGAGTGTTTGTCTGCATTGGACCATTGACAGAGCCTCCAATCTCCAAACCAAATTTCTAAGATTTGCTTAATGGATTCTGAACTAGTTTCTTGGGGGAAGCTTGCTATGATACAAAATAAGCTCTATATTTTGCCTTTACTAGATTATAAAAGCTCCTTCTTGAGATACGTTATTTCCGTTATTTCCAGGTATTGCAAGTATTGCAATCATCATTATGAAAATGTGAATAAGGATTTGAGAAGTTGGGGCCATTTACTAGGCATGGCCAAATAACTGAACATGTTTCAATGAAGGTAAGAGTCATTTTTTATGTGAAGATGTGGAGATTAATTGTACAGTTTTTCTTTTAGGTAACAAATGTGCATATGTGCATGGTTAGGGCACTTTTGTTGTTGCCAAGAACTTGGTGGTTCAAGGTTAATGTGGCAACCAGGGATATCGCAAAACTATTTGTTGAGGGTGATGTCATGTAAACAGCTGGCCATAAACAATAATCAGCACATCATCTGCTGAACCCAATGGGTCATTCCCATTTAATAGGTCCAGTGTAGTGGTAGTGATCATTATGTACATGTGTGCTCAAATTTAGCACGCTCCTTAATATACAAAATATATGCTTCTCTATAGAAAGATATATTAAACATGCTGACCAAGCACTTGTGTTTATGAATTATTTCACGATTGTAATATCAGGCCTAGCAAAATATTCAAAAGACTATGGTAGATATTTGGTTCTAGATATTATACTAAATAGTTGTCACCTCTTGTTATCCTTTTATCAAAGTTGGAATGTTGCTATTAGGTCTCTCCGGTACATTGGTATTTTACTTCAGCACTTCCACGGTCTATATTGGCAGCATTGTATTTTTGTTAAGTGTAGAATTATTAAAATGATATATCTAACTGTATTCATCTTTATATATTTGAGTGTTAAATTATTTTAGATATTCATTAGTGAACTAAACATTTTTGTAGCATAAGATGGAGGAATTACTGTAGATTAATTAAAATTATTTTTGTAGATTATGTTGTTTTCAAAGTTCGGTGGAGTAGGCAAGACGAGATGCTAGCAAAAGTTGGCTGTGAGTCAAAAAAGTCATGGATTAGTCAATAGTTGGGTAGCCAAAATTAAATATAAAAGAAAACATTTAAAATTTTTTTTCTTGTAGTCTAATGATAAATTATATATAAAAATACATGTTAAGGCATTAAAATACATTTTACATTCACATTTAACCACTATAAGAAAACATTGAATTCCCAAAGACAAGGAATGTATCTTTTTACATGAATTCTTTTTGATATCAATGAGTCTCCCTTATTACATTAATCTGTTAATCAATCTTATCAAAATTAAAGTTTAACCTAGACAGCATGATGATGATGAAGATATTAGCGATCTACTTACTAGAATGATTGGACTACTAGTTGCCCAAATGAAAATGATAATTGAGAATTTATTTCTTATTGAGGATGAGGTTTTATTTAGTTGTTGGGGTATGATGAGTTGCCATGGTTTAGACATGTTGATAGGATGTTGAAGTGACCTCATTGATTGGATGTCATCACTGCAACTAGGGTTTGATTTGTTGACATGTACTTGTCAAAAGGGCATTTTGTTTTACTTATAAATCATCTTCCATCACATTTATATAATTCTTTTTATAAGTTGTAGTAAAGTTTTAGCAGGTTTTCTATTCAAAAGTTAGAATATTTTCTAAGTGCCTATAGTAGGAGTCAAAGAGTGTATGGATTTTTGTTTGAGCATTGTTTTACCTAAGTACTTAAATGTGTGTAGCAATAAAGATTACATTAATTGTTTTTTTAACATTTAATATTTTAAGCAATTTTCTTTAATGTTTTAAGTAGTTAAGCAATTAATTAATGAAGCTAGATTAAATAACGATTAATTTAGGCACATAAGTATGACCATTTTAAACATATGTGTAATGCTTGGTAATCTTGGTAATGCTTAACATTTGGTAACCCAATAGTGTTATATTTGTTTAGGATGTGTACAACAAGTGAGAATGAATGTTTATGTGTGTATAGTAAGTGTGAACAAATGTTTATGTTAAGATTAGTTAAGTGTTAGCTAGTTAGATTAATTTAGTAATTAATTACCTTATTTTTTATTCTTCAAGCATAAAAAGATGAAAATGATAAAAATCATATGTCTTAGTTATACGTAACCATGCCCTTGTTTTCACAAGTGTAAGTGGGAAGATAACGATTGCAATAGTTAATTCACCTCTTAGAATAATGTATGTAGAAACCTAAAGTCCTTGAAATTGGACGGGATTGTGTGTAATGTTTGTGATTTGTATGGTTGGGCATAGGGTCTATTTGCCACTCATCACTAATCAATACTTTTTATAATAGAAGTAAAAGTATTTACAAGATCTTCTATTTTCTTTGGTTTCTTTATTATCATCTAATCATTATCATCATTTACATTAACTTGATTTTTTGTATGTTTTAACTTCAAATTGTTTTTTCTTATTATCAATGATGAGTAGTTGGGTATTCAAACACTTTACCATACAAGTTATAAGTGTTTATGCATAACTAGATGGTAATTTGTGGATGGACAATGTAAGTATGCAAGTAGTTGATGTTCATTTCACGATTATTGTTTTCTTGTGTTGAGTTAGTGAAGTTCAAGTTGTATGGTTTAACTCTCAATGAGGCATATGATATAATGATGTTGTTGGCTCAAACTATGGCTAAGTGTAAACATGGTTAAAATAGAGTAATACAATCTATGTCTAAGTACGATGAAAATAAAGAGACTATTTTAGCCTATGATAATAAGTATTTATTCCTAGTTTTCCATTCATGTAATCATCATTGGAATTACCAAGTGAATCCAATACTGAGCGAATAAGGGTTACCAAATGATTACACTATATGCTTGAAACCAATCATGCTTATATTTCCTTACTAAGGAATAGTGGAAAGGTAAAGTACTTAGAAACTATAAATGACTTAAGAAAAGTAAACATGTTCAAAGGTAAAAATATACCAAGTAAGAAATGAACAAATCAAAGTAAAGTAAGCTAAGTAGAATGTTGCAATGGTAAAAAACAATCTCTATCTTTATTTTCGGTTATGAATTATGCCTAAGAATAATTCACTCAAACAAAGATTTCGTACAACTGTTTAACACCAAATTGTAGGCATTTACTATATTGCTAACTGTAAATTACAAAAACAAACTACAAGAATTTGCCCAAGTGTTGGGCCAAAAGTTGTTTGTTTGACATGATGGTGGGTTGGTATTTATAGTGATGATTAGGACCCATACTACATCGTATGTTTGATGACATAAGCAAGGATATGATATGGTAGATATGATATCACATCATTTAACATAAAAGGTTTTATCAATCAACTTCAAAATGCTTTCTCTTTTCATTGACATTTTTTTTTCTTAGTGAGAAATAAACAAACATTAAATAAATGTATTTCACCATGTTAAAAGTTACAAAAATTAGAAAGATTAGAATATGTAATTGGTTGAATGTTAATCTTGTTACCTATTTACAATACCAATTTCTTGTTATAATTAAAAAGACTGATTTCAACAAAAAAAAACATCTCTAAGAATTAAATGGTGTAAAAAAAATTCCATTTGCTTAATGAAATTGAGAAAACCAACAATTTGTTACTTGGCTCTTTGAAAAACTAATGAAAAATCAAATAGCTTGACAAAATAGGAACTTTAAAATATTCTTTAGATTGAGTATTCTAGTATCCATTTATGAATGATTAACATTATATGCTTATGTATAAATGATCCTATATTTAGGTTATGTTGCATCATTGAAGCATCACCTAGCTTAACAAGAAGAAAAAATGAAAGTGGAATTTAGCATAAATGACTTGAATGTTGTGTTTTTGCATCATCTCATTTAATTGTGAAGCAAAACTTTGATTACAAGGAACCCAAATATTGAATGAATACACATCGTGATGTAAGATTAACAACTAATGACTCTTATATAGAACAAAATTAGGCATTTTATTTGCATCAACATTATCAAAATAAGGCATCACAAATTTTAAGAAGGTGAAGGGGGAAGAGGGTTGAATAGGAAACCTAAAATAATTTAAATATAAGTACATTCGAAGACATGTACCTAGCATGATACTTTAAAGAAATATAGAAAATATAATGATGCCTTAAGTATGATTCAAATTGACAATGCAAATCCTTGTCAAATAACTTCTTTCATAGAGACCAAATGAAGCAAATTTCGCAAACTTTTGACTTTGGCATTAGGAAATAAGAGTTCATATTTTAGTTCACCATTGCTTTACTAATTAAGGAAAACTCTACATTAAGAACCTCTACCATCATTTTTAAGCTACTCCTTACTATTATTTTTTATTTGAGTTAAAATTCTTCTTATTAGACTAGGATTATTTATTAAGTAAGCTAATTATGTGAACTAATTAGTACGTTCTATAATAGTGGTAAAAATAGTCTTGAAAACTTCTATTTTGCACTTTATTCTTAAAGCATTGCATGTATTAATGCATTTAACCATAAGAACATAAGTACAACCACTTCAAGCATAATGTATAATGCTTGGTAATCCTAGTAATGACGATTTAGTATGCCCGTAATCGTCACTTGGTAACCCAATAATATTGGTACTAGTTCAAAATGTGTACGGTAAGTGGGAACGACTACTTTTGTTAGGATAGTTAACCCCTAGGATAGTGAGGTAGTTCAAATATTTAATTGTTAAATATTCATCTTTCCACATAGAACTTAAAAATATATAAAAATATAAATAAAAACAAATATAATATACTTTAAATTATATGAAACCATATGCAAAGCACACACAAGTGTGATTTAGGAAGATAATGATCATATAACCCATTAGGTCATAGTTTTTGACTATGGGTAAACTTAGGAACCAAGTCCATGGAATTCAACTAGATAATTAGTGCACACTTGTGATTCGTATAGTTGGCCAGACGGTCTATTTGCTGCTCATCAAGACCCTAATTAAAGCTCAAAGTTTTAGAGGCATGCTACATGTAAATCATTTGAAAGAGGTATGTTCTTCATGTAAACAAGGTAAACAAACTAGAGCTATTTTTAAACCAACAAACTTTTCTTGTAAAAATAAGTTAAAATTATTACACGTGGATGTGTGTGGCCCTTTTGATGTAGTTGGTTTTAACGATAGGAAATATTTTTTCCTTATTATATATAATTAAATTAGGATTTCTTGGCTAACATGTATTGAAAAAATGTTGGATGTTTTTATGTGTTTTATAACATTTAGAAACATGGTTGTGTTGATGCGTAAATTTTGAACACACCACCAACACCTATGAAAACTCGTTTTAGGAGATTATCACTTAGGGTGCCTCCCGTATGGGTACGGAAATATGTAACAATAACAATAATAATAATATTTTAAACAAAATATTGAAAACTTTAAATTTAATAATAATATTGAAAAGTTAAATAATTTGTGCAATTTAAAAGAGTACAATAAATAATTCAAAATAAAAATGCAAATAACATCGAGCCCGGCTGCTTCTGCGCTTGGAGATGGCGTAGAGAAAAAAAAAATTATCTTTGTCGTTTGAAAGCAAAGAAACAAAAACAAAAATGATGTTAATGCTATTTGTGGTGCCTAGGCATGCAGCCTGTTTCTGCCAAGTTTTTGTTTATAGGCTCTGCCCTGGTCCTGCCTTTACCCGTCAACCACCATCACGTTATGATGTGAAACGCCGCGTCTGAAAACTGCCACTACCACACCACGTAACCGNCAGTCACCCAACGTCGTCTGTGTGCGTTGCTACTTTTCACGTGCTTGGGTCACTGCTATTTTCTGCAGCACAGAGAGAGACTACCGGCCGTGAGAGACTTGCAGCTCTTCTCTGCCCCTTTGGCTTTGGCTGGCTTTGTTGTAAATAGGGGCCTGCGGGAGATACCCTCACCCTAAACCGACAGTTGCCTTAGCCACATCAACCGAAAACTGAAATAAAAAAAATAAGCCTCAAGTTTTATGGTTTATGTTGAAATACTTTTTTGTTTTTATTTTTTTAATTTTTTAAGGGTACTATGCTGGAATTTAAAAATAGATCAAATCATTAGAAGCACCATAAATAATCAAAGCAAAACAGCATGTAATCAATACATTAGTAACTTTGCAACTCTGTAAAACTGTTAAAGCCATTTATAAACTGCATCCCACAGGTGCCCAGTAAATTTTAGAATGTCCTCCAACTTTGCTCATGTTGTTATAAATCTGAATGTTTGGCTACCGTGGCAGTTAAAGGTTTCATGTGGATTTGGAAGATAGCTTTTCCTGTTTATGTACCCAGCGTAGATGCTGAAATCAATGTCGCTAAATTTTGCTCATTCAAAATCAAAATCTTTGTAAGACTTTGAATACTATAAGCGTTCTTTCGTTCCTGTCAATCATGACGTAGGCTAACGGTAAAATTTTCTTTGCCGTGTATTGACTACGGGTAGAACTTTTTTTTTTTTTGTCTTTTTTCATGGAAAGGAGATTGAAATCTGTGATACAATTTGCTTCCGTGCACAGCCTTGCCTGCGTATATAAGGCTGCCAGGCACAACCACCTTTATCATCAATTTCTTGAGTAAACCAAATATCAAATCTCATCATCATATTAATAGCCATGGCAGTTACAGTGCAGAGAAGAGTGACGGCAGTAGAGATATGACAGTGTTTTGAAGCTTCCTACTGCTGCTTGGAGTTGCCTCTGCATCTCTATATCTAACCTTGCAACTAATTTAAAGTGCAATTGTTATGTTATTACTGTTGGTCAAGGCCCTATGCTTAGCATGGGTGAGGTTGGCCTCAACAGGTTGAAACTAAAACAGAGCTAAAAATAAAAACTATTAGGACTAATAATGGAGATGAATTCACCTCAAATGAATTTTATGAGCTTTGCAGAAATTTAGCTATCAGGAGACAATTTTTAGCTACAAGAACACCTGAGCAAAATGATGTTGCAAAGCACAAAAATAGAAATATACCTGAGATGATTAGATCCATAATGAATGAAAAAGAATGTATAGAAATATCTTTGGAATCAGGCAGCCAGGACAGCAGTATACATCATCAATAGGTATTTGGTAAGAGCTGATAATGGTAAAAATCCCTTCCAAATGTGGTATGATAAAATAGCAAATACTCAATATTTCAAAATTTTTGGCAGTAAGTGTTATATCACAAATCAAGATAATGTTGATAAGTTTGATAGTTTGTTGTGAAGAAGGTATATTTATTGATTATTCTAGTCAGTCAAAAACCTATGGCTGTCTTAATCTCAAAACTTTAAAAATTGTTGAAACACCAGATGTAAAGATTGATGAACAATTAGAGAATACTAAAATTACGGGTGAGAAAGGTATGGATGCAGATGAAGAAGAGAACAATGATGGAGTCATAACATCTGAACAAGCTGAAGAGATTGGTGCAGAACAACTAGTCTTAGTGGCCGAGATAGGAACAGAATAAGAAGCTATACCTGAAGACGGTATGAAAATAAAAATACTTGAAGATGGACATGTTTTTGGTTGTGCTGGAAACTTGGCTGCTTTAGCTTGGGACCAATGCAAATTATTCTCTTTGCAGGACTTTGCTTCGACGTTTCGTTACTCAGCAGGAAGTGGAATAGTTATTCCAACCAAATTGGCCCATATTGAGGTCTGTTACGTTGCCTGATCAGTTTTTTAGATCTCTAAAATAGCAAAAACTGTGGATTTTTTGGGTACAATTTTAAAATTGTCTTACTGATTACTCTCTGTTTTTTATTGTACTTGCAGATCAATTATTATGAAATTCTACGGCAGCAAGATCATGACCTCAGTTTTACAACAAAAAGAGGCATACAATTCAGTTTTTCAGCTAATAGATCACAGTTTTATTTTGTACATTTTTCGATACTTCTGCATGTACTCCATTATTTAATGTCATTGATTTATGCCAATGCCAATGAAGGGTTTGGCATTTGTTTTAGCAAATGCCACAACGTGAGTCTCATTTATTTGCCGGGATATTTTACTATGATTCAAAGTGTGATGATCATGTTTCTTTACAACACTACCGTAAGAGACAAAAAAAAAAAAAAAAAACTCAAATAAGCTATTTGACTATCTATATAATAGACAAATAAGCTCTTTGACTATATATAACAGTCTTCGTTAAAATGTGGGAATCATGTTTTTTTATGAAACAAAGGTCAGAGATAAAGAGAAGCTTAAACATAAAAAGGACAATCACCTAGCTCAAATGTAAAAAGCACAATCACTTGAAATCTCAATGTTCATTCTGTCATGTAAGGTCTGGAAAGATATGTGACTCGTTCCTCAAAGCTGTCAAGTGGGGTCTAGGAGGGTTAGGGGATAGGATTCATGGGTGGACAAATAAAATCTTTGATTTTTAAGCATTTAACATACAAATAGTGTTTAAATAATTTGGAAATATGTTGAATTGGCATGTTTTATGAATCACCATAAATCTCGAAGTAAGGTCGAGTTATATGGCAAAAATGATACATATTTCTTTCTAAAAATAAGGTTTATTATAAAAGTGATGATGACTTAACTCAAGTTGGCGAAATTTCTGACCTTGCAATTAATCCTTAAATTGGTGATTTATTGCCAACTTAGAAAACTATGCATGCAAAAAAACATCAATCTATGAATTAGAAATAGAGATATATATTTATTAATTACCTAACATATACATCCATAAACTAAATAAGAATAAGAAGTCAAGTGATTCATATATTTTATATGTTTCTAAATTGTTGCTATTTGTAAGTATGAAGAACAGTAACCCCAAGACAAGATGTATTGTTAACTCTTTTGATATTTAAAGAAATTCTAAAACGTTTTTTGGAAGAAAAACTTATCTTGTGCATGTTTAGAATTTCCGTTTATTGTAGCTCCCCAACCAAAATATCCAATAGCGGACATGATAATACATAGTTTTAATTCAATCTTTGATCACATAGTTTTAATTCAATCCTTAATCACAACCATGACAATTAAAAAGAATGTCAACTCATCGTCGCAAGAGTTGTAAACTATGCATTAATTTTTTATCACTTGAATAACAATGTTCATTTTACTTGAAGAGGTCCTGGGATATCTAAAATTTAAACTTTGAACCAAGCATTAATTCTAACTATGTTAACTCTTCATTGCAAAAGTAGTAAACTATGCATTAAATGTTTTTTACCTGAACAACCATGAGATCTTGGGATGTTTGTACTTTCAAATTTGAACCTACACTAAAAGGACAAGAATTAATACCAATTATGTCAGCTCATCATTGCGAAAGTGGTAAATTATTCGTTAATTTTTTTATCACTTGAATGATAATGTTCATCTTTCTTGAAGAGGTCTTGGGATGTCTATATTTTCAAATTTGAACCTACATTTAAAAAATAAGCATTAATACCAAATATTTTATACTTGACATTCCTTCTCCAATGTTAAGATCTTCATCACTTCATAATACCAACTAGGTCAATCTTGATAATCCTTCTCCAATGTTAAGATCTCAACAGGAATGAATTTTGAATTAGAGCACAAATATTCTGCTCACGACAACCAACCATAAATTCTTTAAAAACATGAAAAATTTGCACCATGTTATCATAGCTAGATAAAGAAGTTTAGAAATTAAATGGTTACTAAATGGAGACCAATTGATTACAACCTATGACCAGATAAGTGACCAACTCTTTAAAGTTTAAATGCCAAAGCATCTATTTCTCTTAGGATTATTGCATCATAGAAACACATAAACTCTAGCAAAGTGTCCAATTAAACCACCAGTGCATGGTAGCTAATTTGTTATGGTTAAAGCTTCAATTCAAGAGAAAAATACTTAGCACACAATCATACATGTGTTTCTAATCCTAATTTTTAACTAAATAATGTTAAGAATTGTAAAACCTAATGATAAATTGTAGTTCATAATTTAAAATCTTTTGTTAAAAAAATAAAGGCAAGTTAATTGTTATATGATAAATGATGAGTCATGAATTTTCTGACAACCACGATAACGCACCCACGATAACGCACCCATGATATCGCACCCACGATATTGCATTTGTGGTATCACAGACAACGCAATATCGCATATGCGATACTGCGACCTATCTCCTCATCTATAAATAAGAGGTAAACAGATCAATTAGACATTAGTCAGTTAGTTCGTAGTTAAGTGTTTTCATTTCTTTCTCTCAACCCTTTCCTCTCCGTGCATGGCTGCAGTGTGGTGATTGTAATTGTACGACATCCTTTATTCGAGTGTGACGTACTTGGACATGCACATGACTGGCAATAAAGATCGAGATTACTTCATCATTGCAACATTCACTTAGCTTAATCATTTAATTAATTGTTATTTACTGCTTTCCTAATTAATCTCTCTCACCCTTAACTCATGTTAAAACGCGGAATGAGTACGACTTGATTATGAGCATTTAAGTGTGACTACTTGGTAACCCAGTAGCGTACCTAGGATCTACGCTTGGTAATCCTAGTGGTAGTCATGCACAAAGTCCAAGATGTGTACGGATAATCAAGGAGCGGATGCTCATCACACTTAGGCTAGTTTAGATTCTCTCACCCTTCTCTCCTAGCTTAGTTAATATTACTTTTCATTGCCTTCAGGAGTAGCATTAGATTAGAAACCCATCATACACCTCACTCTGGACTAAACCATACATGACAAAGATAATACTAGTC